>APFE030445738.1:160947-171492 GCA_000404065.3 Pinus taeda
TTGCTTCCCAAACTGACATGATTTGCATATGGTGTTGTCTGGAATTTTGATGTCTGGAAGACCACGAACTACTTGGTATTTGCATGCTTTCCTTATTTGTGAAAATCTTAGATGCCCCAACCTCTGGTGCCATAACCAGTGTTCATCATTCTTGCTCAAATAACATTGTTGTTCTCCTTCTTTAAATATGTATAGATTATTTGGAGTTCTTTTGCCTTTGATAACAGTTTCTCCTGTATGAAGATCACGAACACTACACCCATATGATCGAAATATCACCTCAGTTCCATTGTCACACATCTGACTGAAACTCAATAGATTATGCTTCAATCCATCAACATATAAAATGTTTCCAGCTTTGACCTTTTCTTTCAACTGAGCAATGCCTTTTCCTTTTATGGTTGTAGGGGTATCATTTCCAAAAGAAACTTTCTTTCCCTTTTCTAAGGCAGCATATGATTCAATTTTTTCTTTATCACCTGTCATATGCTTCGAACATCCACTGTCGATGTACCATTGATTTTCCTGTCCTTCTGCATATAAATCTATCCCACATCTTTCTGGTTGTGGTTCCTTTATTCTCCATGTTTTGGCACTTGAGGTTTGTTCCTTCTGAGCTGATTTCCAAAACCTGCTCCTGCATTTAGAATCTTCATGACCAAAATTATTACAAATAGAACATTCAATTTCACTTTCAAGGGCGGAAAAGTTTTATAGGTCCTCTTCGTGATTTCAGGCATACTTCTTTGTTTTTGAGCTTCTCTAGTCATGATTGTCTTATATACAACACATTGAGCTTCTTTGTGACCAAAGTTATGGCAAGAGAAACATTGGCCATTGAAGAAATTCTTGCGACTATCATCTAACCGATTGTAGTTTCTACTGCCATCCATTCTTGAAGAGAATTTGGAAGATTTTACCTGTGGCTGGTTATAGCTTCTGTTTGTTCTTAAGGTAGCATGCCCTCGATTTTCTTGATAGTCTTTGTTCGTTCTTGAGGAAGACTGTCCCTGATTGACCTGATGATTTCTATTATGCTTTTGCTCACTCCTTCTTGCTGCATCAAGATAACTTTTGGAGGAGGAAGCGTGAGATGCCTCTCCATTATACCCCAGATCTGTCTTGATTAGAGGGGAACGCTGTACACTAATAATCTCATCCAGATTTTCAGATCCTTTAACAAATTTAAGATTAAGGGCCTTTGTTTTCTCAATTTCTTTTCTAAGGCCAACAATTTCACATTCTAACTTCTCAAGAGATTTTTCTTTTTCATCAAGTTGAAATTGCAGAGTATCAATGATCATATTCTTTTCTTCTAAACATCTTTTGAGTCTAGAAATCTCTTCATAAAAGCCATCTATATCTATAGCATCCATGTAATCATCATCTTCAAAGGCCATTATAAGTTTATAGTTATTACCTCGTTCATCTTCATCGTTATTTGAGAGTCCATCACTATCTTCATGAGTGTAATAGCTTTTCTTATTTCCATTCTGTTTCTTGTTCCATCTAACAGGTACTTTCCCCTTGTCAATCTTATCCTTATGAGGACATTTGGCAGCATAGTGACCTACTCTTCCACAAGAAAAGCATTTGAATGGTAACTTACCTCAGAATCATCCAATGCCCCGTTGAAGATTTTGACAAAATTCGATTCTTCTTCTTCTTCTGATATGTGTCTAGGTTCATAGTAATCTCCTTTGCCAGAAGCTTTGAAGGCAGCTTCTCTCCTATCTGATGGTCCTCCTTTCCTCATTTCATAAGCAGTTAGAATCGCATGCAACTGTGACATTTTAAGGTTTTGAAGATTCTCCTTTTCTTCTATTGCAAAAACTTTAGATTCAAACCTAGGGGACAAAGATCTTAGAACTTTTTCAACCACAACAGCCTCTTTTACTTCTTCACCCAAATTTTTCATACAATTTACAATCTTATCTACACGAAGAAAATAGTTAGCCACACTCTCATCATTGTACATCTTGAGATTTTCATACTGAATCCTTAGGGTTTGTAGTTTTGCTCGTTTTACCTGATCATCTCCTTCATAGATTAGAACAATCTTGTCCCATATTTCCTTTGCGGATTTATACTGCATGACTTTGACAAATTCTAATTGTGATAGACATCCCAATAGAGTATTGACCACTTTTGCATTTGTTTCATATTTCTTCTTCTCAGCCAGATTTGTAGGAGTTGTTGATGGAAAAGTATACCTTGTATCTATGATATCCCAGACTTCAGTACCAAGAGATTGAAGATATGCAGTAACTCTTACCTTCCAATATATGAAGTTTGTCCCATCAAACACTGGTGGCCTGATTGATGCTTCCCTTTCGTAGTTGCTCATGATGAAAGATCTTCCTTCAAGTGATCAAGCTTCTTCCGAAGGACCTGCTCTGATACCAATTGTTGGAAATAATACTGAGAGGAGGAGGGGGGTGAAACAGTATTATCAAATTCTTTTCAATATGACTTCCTTAATTTATTGATCGTTAACTTGTATATAATAATGAGCATGAAACAAGAAAAACAGATAGTCACACCAAAGAACACCAGATATAAGGTGGAAACCCAATGGGTGAAAACCACCTACTGCAATATGTCTCTATCTTCTTTCAATTAGAAACATCTTTTACAATGATTTTGTATTGGTGTAGTCCTTTACCAGTACGCAGGCTGCAACCTGCAGAGATCTACAACTCTCTCCCGTTTTCCAGTCTCTCCTGGAAGGGAGCTACAGCCCCCTTTGCTCTCTTACTTCTTTAAGGACCACATTTCATTAATTTTCAAACTGCATCCATGAACATCAAATAATCAACAATCACCCAATCTCCTTATACAATAAACCAATGAATCACCCACTCTTCAGAATGTTGTAAATAGAAAAGAATACCAGAAATCTAAACCCAGAACTCTGCTACAATAGATAAAAGACAATGAACAATTGTTTCAAGATAAGACCGCAACTTCACCAACAGGGGCCTGTGTATAGCCGCATCTCTTCTGAGACTGAACTACGCAGATCCGCACTGGTCGTTCTTCTGCTCTGCGAACTTTTCTTCAGATCCGCACTTTCACTTCTGACTTACTGCGTAGACCCGCACTGTGCCTTCTTCTAGCCTGCATACCTCACACTTCGCCCTTTTCTGTGTTGCGTGTGCCCCGCACTGTGCCCTCTCCTGCGCTGCGTACCCCGGCACTGCACCTTTGGCTTCGCAGCGTACTCCCGCACTGAGCCTTCTACTGAGTTGCGTACTCCCGGACTGAGCCTTCTACTGAGTTGCGTACCCCCGCACTGCACCTATGGATCGCCTGTGGACTTCTGATTAGGGCCAAATTTATAGTCCTCCAATGTGCCACAGTCAGTCAAATCCACAGATCTGATCATGCACCCGAGAGATCACGACATGCCAATAGATTCACCTTAAGTTATCTCCTTGAATTAGATCTAGCTTTTAAAAACAAATCACCCAAAATTTCAGATCTTAAGATATTCAATTGCAAAAGTTCATTCTAGCCAAGTGATCTCCTTCCCTATTTATAGTTAAGCCCTTTCACAATACCATGGTCCAAAACCATAATAATACAATACCATGAACCCAAAACTTGGGATCAATATCCTTAGATGCAATACCACGGACTAAAATCATAGGATTCCCACGTGCGTGCACTTTTCTTTGCATGAAAGTGTGTGCACTGGGGTCTGCACCTTCTATTTGGACAACCTGCGTACATCACCGCAACTTTCTGAACGGCGAACCTGCGGGTCCGCGCCTTTTGAACTGAGTACCTGTGAACCTCTTATTTTCTTCATTTTGAGAGCCTGAACAGACCATTGCCACTTAAGTGAGTTGCCATCAAGTACAACACTTGTATCATAGAGCCATACCAGAATCATAATGCCAAAACCTAACACCTCAAAGCCCAGGTGTGTCATCAGTAGTTTGATATGACTCAAGGTTAATTTGTCATAAGATTTTGATAAACCAATCTTGATAATCAATCCTCTTTTATTCCATGATTTAAAACCATGGAGGATCTCCTGGGTGACCCCATCCACTTCATGAATTTGTTTGTCCTCGAGAAAGGCAAATTGTTCACTGTAAATATTGTGAGATAAAATAGGTTTCAATCGATTAGCAATGATTTTGGCTATGATCTTGTAAATGAAATTACAAAGGGAAATAGGCCTAAAATCACTGAAATAGAGAGCATCATCCATCATGGGAATGTGGGCAATGAAATTGGATAGGAAAGAGGACAAATCTAACCAATAGATTGGGATTCCTCCATGGCTCCTAAGAGACCCCTTCCCAACTTCCAATGAAAACCCACAAATGACTTTACAAACCACCCATATGATCTAAGTATTTTTCCTTTTTGAAAACCATGGAGAACCTTTTGTAACTCTTCTTCTGACATGCGTTCCATAAGCATCCTAATTTCCTCATAATTTACAAAAAGGGGAGAATCTTGGGAAGTTTGGATGATCTCTGCAATGGGTAGCTCCTACTAAGCCCTAAAAAGGGAGTTGAAATGATTGAAACTAAGCCTGGAAATTCCTTTGAATGATGAGATATTATTTTCTACATAATCAACCATCTCCCAAATTGTATTTTGTATTTTGTGGCCCTTGGAATAGTTCTGAAAATAATTAGTGTTATCATCTCCACTTTGTAGCCAAATAGCCCTGGTTTTTTGCCTCCATGCTTCTTCTTTATATTTTAAAATACAATCTTTCTCTTTTTCAAGGGACATAATCCTTTTTCTAGCCTCTTTAAACTCATATCCCCCACCTACAGGATCCTCCAACATCTACAACTCCTTTTCGGTATTTGTGAAGGCCTACTCATCCCTCTTCTTCTTTTGTATTGCCTATTGAAATGTATCTTTTTTAATATTTTTTATATTAAGAGAAAATTTATCATCTCTCAAACCCTCCTGAGAGGGGTCATAGGCCAACCAATTCTTTCATAGACCAATTCCCTAAAAGAATCATCCTTAAGCTAGGAGGGATTAAACTTGAAATGGATATGGGCTTACTTTCACTCCCCCCCAACCCCCGCCCAAGTTCAAGGAAAATTGGATGGTGGTAGAATTCCCACCACATATCCAATCCATTGTATAAAGAGAGGGATCCTTTCATGCAAGGCCTCAACCAACAAGAAACAGTTGATCCTTTGAGCAACCCTACCTTCACCAGTTCAATGACTCCTCCTAGTAGGACGACTTTTGATCAGATTAATGTCATAGAGCTTGTGGGCCTTCGACAAATGTCTAAAGAATCTAACCTAAGCATTCAGAAGCACATGTGGTCCTCAAAACCTCTAATGCACACAAAGAGAAGTTAAATATCCTCCCACAACCAAATCATCTGCAGACATGAAGGATATCTCCATCATGCCATCCCAGAAATGGATTGCATCTTGGTAAGGGCCATAAATATTAAGTATATTCAATTCTTTATCAAATTCACTTGATTATATATCAGTTTCCAAAATCAAATATGCTCCCAAGTGCATATAATATTTAAGGACGTAGGATTGAGACTCATGGCCAAACAGCCTAATAATCCCTTTGCATCAGACATAATAAACCACCATCCCAGAAAGAGGGTCTCCAAAACCCTTCTAATCATATCACCATCACCTAGAGTTTGTTGTACAAAGATAACATCCAGATTGTGTGAATTAACCAGGATCTTCAGGGCCAGTTTTTGGATGGGATAGCAAGGCCCCTACACTTAAAAGATAAGAAAATCATGAGGTCATAGCATCATGGGTATTCCAAGATTTAATAGCCCGATCTCAATTCTTATGTTTACCATTATCAATCTCCAAGCTTTCCTTATGCTTCACTCTGGTCATATACGATATTCTTCCTCTTGATTTTCCACTCAATTTAATAGGAGATATTTGACCCAGACCATCAACACATCCTAAAGTCTCCCCTTTGCTTGACCTGGAGTGGAGGTTATGTGGATCATGGATATCATCCATCATAGACAAAACTCTAGAAGTATTAGACTTGGGGAGTTGTGGGGGAGGGGGGTGGTGTGCGGGGTGTTGGGGGAGTTATATAGGATGAATGAAGAGGGGAAGGGGAGAATTTATCATCAGAGAGAGGGTGAGAAGATACTAGAGATTTGATTAAGACATGTTGGAAACAGCCAACATCAATTTCAAGATTATCCATAGAATGAAGTAATTTATTAACCATGAGGGAGGGTGAAAAATTACCTGGAGAAATTTTCCTTATTGATGATGCACCACCTTCAAGGCCCATTCCATCATGATCTAGAAGCACTTCCTCTGGCTCCATAGGATCGGTCCCGACATCAATATTTTACATCAATTTCTCTGAGGGGACCTCCTCCATCAAAACTTTCCCATCCTCGAGTCCTCTGCCTCCTTCCTGGGATTGGTTCTATCACTTTTGTTTAGCATCCCTTATATTTATAGGCCTCCCCTACTCCAATCTCATTCTTATTCCCTTATCGACTAGAGAAGCTCGAGTATGGAAGATAGAAGTCTTTAATAAGGTGCCTCATCTTGTGATAGTGTCAACATCTGAAAGGATAGCCTTCATATTCCAAAATTTTACGACAAGTGTAGTTTCTGAAGCTAATATTGATTTCATTTAGGAAACCCTCCCTAAGTTTAAAATTTACAAGAATCGTTAAAATTGATCAATTATGAGTTTCTAAAAATGACATATCCACTTCTAGAAAAGAACCAAACTTTTCTCCAATGCATTTGAAAACCTTCAGAGTCCACAACTAAGGAGGAATAGCAAGCATTTGGACCTAAATTTAAACCAATTCAAGTATTTCTCTTCCAATGTCAAATAGATTATTTCATCGCTTTAAAGTCATGGGAATGGATCTAGTGTTCCAAATCTTACTAAGTGCCCCAAACGTAGCTTGAGACGATTGAAAAACCAACCATGTGAGAGGTTTCTTACTTTTGGGGCCTAACTCTCCCTCCCTTGCCATGCCTCTTTTTCCCATTTCCTTAAAACCTCCATAGAAAATATGTGGCCTCTAGCCCTACCTATCAATACTTTCTTTGATGTGGCCATCACCTTATCTAATGGCACTTCATGACCTAAAACCATTTTTTTGTCCCCATCTTTTATTTGCGGGGGATTACTATTTTTCCTCTTTTTGGATGAATCTAGCTCCACAATAGATGTATTTCCTTCTCTTAGGGCTTATGGATTTATCTCAGTAGGGCCCTTCTTTGAATGAGACAAATCTTATATTATGATTACATTAGGGTGTTTGTACTTACCTATCTCACAATATTTCCTTCTCTTAGGGCTTATGGATTTATCTCAGTAGGGCCCTTATTTAAATGAGACAAATCTTATATTATGATTACATTAGGGTGTTTGTACTTACCTATCTCACAATCAGCTCAAAGCATAGCCATTCCAAATTTTGAAGGAATTGGTTGTAACCCTTCAGCAAAATCGGGAAGATATCCTTCCCCATTGCTAATTTCTCTCTGCACCTCTCCAACTATGTGAACAAGGACTGACTTCTCTTTCACCTCATTATCACATTGGGATGGATGGAGAGGATGAGCAATGTCAAACCCTTCCAAAGAATTAGTAAACTCAGGAATGACCTCTAATGATTGAACTATAGATTTAAGACCTTGCATAACCAAGGGTTCTTTGGGGAATATCCCTAGAAATAGCTCCAATTATCTTTCCAATCAAACCTTCATACCTAATTTTTGCTTAGCCATGTCAAACTATCCATTCCCACCAACTGTCTACCATGCAAACATCTTTGTTCGTGTTGGGAACCAGGAGGTAAAATCGGGCCCAGATCAACATCATCCTCCGCAAAATCCACCATGACATCCACCTAACTGACATAATTCCTAACTTAGTATCCATATCTATTATATATCATAATATATAATATATATATAGAGATATATATAAGAAATATAGATATAGAGAGAGAGAGAGAGAGAGAGGCCTTGCCCTTTTCCTCTTTGCATCCTTTCCTTTGTGTTTTCCCTCATTACATCCATAATTCCAATCCAAACCCTTGTCCATTTCCTTTCATTTATGCTCCCTCACTCTACATACTTCTCATCTCTCCACATCCACAATCTCATTTCTTGATGTCCTCTTGAATGAGGAAAGTAGAGAATTCCAAAAAATTATATAGGACACTAATAGTTTGATAATTTTGTTTCCTACCGAGTACTTCAATAATGAGCTAAATGAAGTTAAATATTCAATACTATAAATCACAAACAACCTTAAGAACATACATATATAAGTACTTATGGCTTAATTATATGAGATATGCAACATTATCAGTGGCTTTGATTCAAGTATTTTTAACACCTTCACTCAAAAATAAATAATATGAATTTTTTTCACAAAGATACTTTCATACATGGAATAAGGATTAAAGGATTTGAGTGGAAACTATGATAACCATGAATCTGAAATAAAAAATTGGAAGGTACATGCAAGGAGATGAGTAGTACAAATTCACATTCTTCTTCTTGAATAAAAAGGCATTCATCTCATTTTGATTCCTTTAATGGATTTATACACAAATGAGAAGTCGATGTACCTATATTTGACATAGAGGATGATAATGAGACCATGAGATGGATAAATAGAATGGAGAACTACTATGATTTGCACCAAATGTATGACAATGAAGAAAAACATAAATTTTCCATTGTTGCACCTAGAATTATTAGCATGCAATTGGTTCCTATGGTGGCACTAAAAATCCCATTCAATAAATTTGGATATGTTCATATAGCACTTTCTCAAGAGGATATATTAAGCATTTTATATTTATTAATATTTACCCCATTCTTATTTTAAAGAGAGAGGAGATTCAAGTGGGGAAAAGGACCCTCTGAAAGAGGATTGGAAAAGGTTCACTAGCTCTACTGCACTCCCATTGGTGTATCACTTTAAGGCCATAAGCCTTATCAATTTTCAATAATAATAAAAAAATATAGTTTGCTTCTTGCATTTCTTCTTATTTATTTTCATTTTATTTCTTGTTATATGCATGATGGATTATTTTTATTTTAAATTAACTTATATTTACTATGGACTAACTTTTAACATTTATTATTCTATAGTTATTGTAGTCATAATCTACAACAAAGCATATTTTTCTCATCCATTATCAAGCACACTCTAATAGATTGTTGACTCCACTAATAGTTTCACCATCAAATCCTCATTCTTTGGATACTTGGTGCTTCCTCTTTTATAGTTTCTATTTTGCAAGTTATCAAACCATTCTAAATAAAATATGGAACCATTCTTCAAGCTTTGCTTTCAAGCAAATTTATTTTTTCTCTTTTGCATGGATTCATGACTATAAAAGAAACAATTGTGCAAGTTGCATATAGACTAGGTCATTCATTTATATGATTCATGTGGCTGTAATTCATAGACCCATAGGAACTTGTTAATTGTAAAAATATTTTAGCTTTATTAGTTTCTTAGTTAATTCCAGTGGCATCCAGTATATTTATAGACTGACACATCTACAAGTTATAGATGTTTAATTTTTCCTATAACTTAGATAGGCCACATATATTGGTACAAGGGGAAAAAACAATCATTATTCTTTCATTTACCATGTGGATGTCCATCTGAAATGCATTTTAATTTCCTAGCTAGACTATCATTATTCATTTACAAGACTAGAAGTGAGTACTCATATTCTAAGTATGCTCTCTACCTTGACTTTTGAGGGATTTGGTAGATTAGAAAGATGCAAAGTATCCTCCCTCTCCCACTTTAAAATAAAATAAAATAAAATAAAATAAAATAAAAAAACATGTAAGGTTAATTAGTGGAAAAGGTATTGCACCCAAACATGTGCAAATGATTTTATTTTTCTGTAAGGATAAATTCACACAAAGAGTTTGATTAAAATGAAAATAATGATCACACAATATCCACATGTCTAAAATTCACTCTTATATGTGATAGGCACAAAATACTTACACACTAAACTGCCACACACCCAAATTTCCTAAGTGCATCCTTTGGCTAGTAGGCCCTTCTCCTTCTACTCATAAGTGATATTAGAGAATACGAAAACCAATATTGATACAGGTGGCTCTAGAGACACACACAAGACAAAGAGGGCTTATGGAAGCTCAAAAATCAAAGTGATCAAAATGCTTTCGAAACAAGATGTAGATCTTGTCATCCTGATCACAGCAGTGTGAATGGTTCATCAATCCGAGCTAGTATGAGGGAGAATGAGGCAGTCAAAGTTTTGGTCAAAGCTGGACTCTGGGCTAGGTTTAAGTGTCCCAAAAATTGACCGACCCCGGGGCATTAAATCTAGCTCCCAAAAGCGAGCGAAAACGTGGCCTCGTTAAATTGCTAATATCCCTTATTTTTGAATGATTTCAAAAATGCCCCTATTTTCATAAAAATAAAAAATATATATTTTTGGGGTGGCGGGCCACCAACCCTGCCCCACCCCCCCCCCAAAAACCAACATATAACAAAATTATATTTAAATTT
>APFE030445738.1:172040-189699 GCA_000404065.3 Pinus taeda
GTTCTTTTTTAAATACATTTGTGTTAATATGGTGGGGTTGGGGTTTCACCACCCAACCTCCTCCTAATAACTCGGCGTTCTTTACTAATCTGTATACAACGGTCCTCATTAGGTAATCCACCCACCAAAAGGTATATAAACCCTCATTCTATTAATGTGCCCATCATGGAGGAGTGGAGGAGTGCACACAGAAATCAAGATGCTGAATTTTTAATTAATTTTTGCACGTGGAACCATGATCCTGAAAAAGGATAGGCAGAACCATGATTGAGCCAAATTTTGAGGAGGGCGAAATTTTCCCAGTGTCCAAATTGGACAAACTTTATGTTGATCCTACACCTCTCATTGACACAAACCTAATGGCACAGTCATAATTTTGATCTGAGCAACAAATGTTTAGATGACCCGGAGGAGGGAATATTTGAGGAATCTAGGGGAAATCTAAAAGATTCCTTAAGCACTAGATTTTCACTTTCTCAGAATCCATAAATTTGACAGTCTATTTTACCCTATTCGACACCATAAATCTAATGGTGCATTCAGATTTTCCATTTGATCATTTCACTTTTTGACCACCTTTCAAAGCGGAGTGAAGGTGTTAGCATTCAACGTGTGAGCAATCATTCCATGAGATTCAATGCCACGAGGTTGATTGTACGGCTAGCTTCAGCAGTTTGAAATCCTTTTCTTCAGACGGCCCCAGGATTTGAGTTATATGCAGTGCGTTCATGTACTTCATTTTTCTATGAGATGCATTGTGTTGCACAGATCCCTGTTTGATGTTTAATGTGGGATCTTGTTTTCTTACTTGTTTCATGATTCTTGCTTGATTTGACGTGGAATCATCTGCGGGATGTACTTGTTGTCATGACTCGTCATGTTTTGTTTGAGATCCCTTTGTTGTTATGTTGATGGGATACTCATGTTTCGCCATGTATGTTTGCATTGAGATCCCTTTTATGCCATGTTGGTGGGATGCCCATTATCATCATGCATGAATTTAGGTCATATTGGTAGGAGACCTTTTTGATTGAGAATTCCTGTAGCGGAACATCTCTTGGAGCCACTCCTGCATGAGGGAATTTTCCTTGTATGATAGTGTCATCACCATATATGTACATCATCACTATTGACATCACTTAATGCAGCAACCTACACCATCTTGACACCAGGGCCCGGAGACATGGTCCCTCCTACACGAACTCCATTATCAATGTCTTGTATTTTTATGTTGTTGATGGTCATCATATTCCTTCTTCTTTACAATATGCATTTATGTTCCTTTATTCTATTTTAAATGAAAATCTAATCACATCACGAAAGTAAAAGATCTTGGTTAAATTTGGAAGTTGAGTCAACTCGGATCAAGTTTGGTATCAGAGCGGTCTTTGTGTGGATGTGAATTACAAGCGTGAAAAATGGAATGTGCAGTGATAGAGGATGAAAAAGCAATGTATGAGACCATGCTCAAAATTTCCAAAAGGGTGGAAATAATGTATGAAGCTCTACAAAAAGAGACAGAAGAAAAGGAGCGATTGCAGCTTCAGTTGTGAAACACGGAAGAGGACCTAGAAGAACTAAAGAAAAAAAACAAAATCTTTAAATAAAGAACACTAAATTGAAGACGCTTCTACATGAAGAGAAAGAGGAAAAACAAAGTTTGCTACAATAACTACAAGCTAAGGACAAGGCCTTGGAAAAGTTGTAGCATGACCCATGTAAGGTAAAAAGTAATTCTCTAAGTTCATGTATGTATCCTAATGATGATTTAACTATTTTTTAAAATTATACCACAAGGATTGGCTCCAAACTGTTGAAGAAAATGGGTTATGAAGGAAAAGGCTGGGGCGTTAATCGCCAAGGCATTGTCAACCCCATCAAAGTAGACGAATTACCCCGTCAGGTAAGACTTGGGTATGTCATAAAGGAGTGCGCCATGATAGTTAGCAAACCACCAACAAAAGATGATGAGAAGCCCTCATCAGTTCTTTCAAAATCAATAGAGGAGGTAAAATATGTTGATTTCATTTTAGTTTTGCCTTCACATGGTATGATTTCTATTGGAGATGTGGAGATCCAAATTACAAGGACAAACATGAGGCTCCTTACCAGGATGAGGTACAAGGAGGAAAAAGAATTTGGTGTTAATAACCAAGGCATAACTCAACCATTGGAGGTTGAGTAGAGACCTCAATTTGGAGGCTTGGGATACACCAAAAGAGAATGCTCAAAGGTGGTATATTCTTCCGAGACATCATCGAAACCGTTGAGGAAAGGGAATGATGCGAACACATCCCCATCATCCCATGGCAGTGTCCATTGAAAGGAAAGAGCTAAGGCAATCTCTCATCGCCATAATGACATCAAAGACAGCAAGGAGAGGTATAACCAGTCTTGATATTTGAATGTTCATTTCGATTATAATCATGTTGTTAAAGGTGAACATAAATCATGGAATCAAAAAACATGTACCTTTTGTGGATTACATAACCATACATTTTATAAGTGTTGGAAAAGAATAACAGCACACAAAAGGAGGAGGCATCCAAGACCCTCTCCACAACAGGCAAAGAAACATGTTAAGCATATATGGAGGAAGAAGATCATGTACTACAGTCATTGCAACAAAGGTGGCCACCAAAGGTCCACATGTTGGAGGCTCCATCTAGAGCAGTGCCTTAAAGACAAAGTGTTGGTGCATGAACTAGACAAAATGGTTGTTTGATAAGCAAAACCACCACAGGGGGATGACCCATTCACGTCGATAAGTGAAAAATGGTTTCTAGACATTTTAGCTTGTCATGGTCGTGCTTTTGTAAATCATGTTTTGCATTTTAAAATGTAAAAATTGATTATGTGTTTTCCATCACTTGTTAAGCAACAATGACATCTGGTCTTAGTTTGAGTTGCATGATAAAGTATGAAAGTGATGTCATGTTTTGATCACTTGTCAAAGCAAAAAACAGTGTTGGCCTTATTTTTGTAAATCATGTGTTGCAGTGATGATGTGTTTTCCATCACTTGCTAGAGCAACAATGATATGTTGGCCTTCTTTCCGTAGCTGGGGTATTATGTCCATTTTGATGTAAACTTTACCACTGAGTATGTGTTATAAACTTGTGGCAAGTGTGGGATGCTTGGGTCATTAGTTGGTCATGAAAGTCAAGCATGTAATTTGAAGAAAAAATAATGTACTATAGGTTCCAGAGGTTGCAAGTGTTGGCTCATCGCTTGAGGCTCTTAAGAACAAAGGTGAAGGAGATGGAAGAAAGACCTTTTCAAGGACACTTGTGATGCAAACAAGGTACAAGGAAGTTGCAGATTATTTGTCATACTTTTGGAGGACCAAAAGCTCCTCGGTGGGGACGATTGCTCTATATGGCTCCGGAGACACACACATGACAAAGAGGGCTTATTGAAGCTCAAAAATCAAAGTGATCAAAATGCTTTCAAACTAGAACCAGAGTGTATATCTTGTCGTCCTAATTGCAGCGGTGTGAACGGTTCGTCAATATGAGCTTGTATGAGGAGAACGAGCCAATAAAAATTTTGCCCAAAGTTGGACTGTGGGTTAGGTTTAAGTGTCCTACAAATTGACTGAACTCGGGGCATGAGATATAGCTCCCAAAAGCAGGCAAAGTTGTGGCCTCGTTAAATTCCCCAATATCCCTTATTTTCGAAAGATTTTAAAAATCTCCGTATTTTAATAAAAATAAAAATATATATATTTTTGGGGTGGCAGGCCACCAACCCCCACCCCCCCAACCAAAATATAACAAAAATTATATTTAAATTTGGGTCAATGGGCCATGAGCCCCACTGACCCTCCACCCAAATCCATCATACATTAAACATTATTAAATGGGTGGGCGAGCCACCTTCAGTGGACCCGACCCACACCCTTACAACATGTGTCGTATTAAAAGAGAGGCCAGTGGGAGTTGAATCCAAGGCCGAAGGGAGGGCTAGCCCCACCCACGTGGTGGCCCCATTTAACTAAAACAAACATGCCACCATTAACACACCCAACATCCCAATCCACTTCCATTCAATACCAATAGTGTGGTATATTCCATCGCCTAGTGGAGATTAAGGGGCAGGCCACCCAATGCAGACCTGATCCCCAATATATATATATATATATATGTGTGTGTGTGTGTGTGTGTGTGTGTGTGTGTGTGTGTGTGTATGTATGTATGTATGTATGTATGTATGTAGTATGTATGTATGTATGTATGTATGTATGTATATGCATTTTTTTTTTAAAACAGATGTGTCATAATATGGAGGGGTCGGGGTTTGACCACCCGACCTCCTCTTAATAACTCGATGTTCTTTACCAATCTATATACAACGGTTCTCATTTGGTAATTTTCCCACCAACAAGTATATAAATCCTCATTTTCTTATTGCGCCCAGCATGGAGGAGTGAACGAGTGCACAAAGAATTCGAGATGCTAATTTTTTAATTAATTTTTGCAGGTGGAACCATGATTGAGCTAAATTCTCAAGAGTGCGAAATTTTCCCAGTGTCCAAATTGGACAAACTTTATGTCAATCCTACACCTCTCAGCAACATGAACCTGATGGCAAGTCGAATTTTGATCTGAGCAGCGGATCTTCAAATGCCCTAGGGGAGGGATTCTTTGAGGAATCTAGGGGGAATCTAAAAGATTCCTTAAGCCCCAGATTTTCACTTTCTTAGAATTCAGAAACTTGACAGTCAATTTTAACCTATTTGATGCCACAAATCTGATGGTGCATTCAGATTTTCCATTTTATCATTTCATTTTTAAGCCACTTTTCAAAGTGGAGTATAAGTGTCAGCATTCAACGTGCGAGCAGTCATTCCATGAGATTCGACGTCATGAGATTGATGGTACGGCCAGCTTCAGTAGTTTGACATCCTTTTCTTCAGATGGCCCCAGGATGTGAGGCATATGCAGTGCATTCATGTACTTCGTTTTGCTATGAGATGCATTATGTTGTACAGATCCCTGTTTGATGTTTGATGTGGGATCTATGGGATGTACTTGTTTTCATGATTTGCCATGTTTTGTTTGAGATCCCTTTGTTAATATTTTGATGGGATACTCATGTGTCGCCATGTATGTTTTCATTAAGATCCCTTTTATGCCATGTTGGCAAGATTCTCATTATGATCATGCATGAGTTTAGGTCATATTGATGAGAGTCCTTTTTGAATGAGAGTTCCTGCAGTGGAACATCTCTTGGAGCCACTCCTGTGTGAGGGCATTTTCCTTGTATGCTAGCGACGTCACCACCTATATAAATCATCATTACTGACAACACTTAATGCAGCTGCCTACACCCTCTTGACACCAGGGCCTGGAGATGTAGTCCCTCCTAGACTAACTCCGTTATCAATGTCTTGTATTTTTATGTTGTTGATTTTCATCATGTTCCTTCTTCTTTACAGTATGCATTTATGTTCCTTTATGTTATTTTAAATGCAATTCTAATCACATCACAAAAGTAAAAGATCTTGGTTAAATCGATGAGTTGAGTCAACTTGGATCAAATATGATCTAAAAGAACTTTTTATAACACACCATTAATAAAATGGATCAGTCTATCACCCTAATTCAAAGACCCTTAAAATCAACTTGAAATAACCAACCAAAATCTTCTACAAAAGGGTCATAAAATAATTATATTATCTTAGGTTGAAATCTTGGTTGTAGATATCCAAATAACCCCACTTGATCAACCTTCATTTGATACTTAGAAATATTACTTATATGGTACTTTAAAAATCCTCCACCATCCAATGTTAATAAGGGAAAAGGAAGGGAGAAACTTGTGAAGGGGATGAGGCTTAGACAAAATATTCTGTAGACAAACTTAAGTATCTCGGATCTTTGTATAGGTTCTAGATATATCGTTGATATATAAAAGGTAAGAATCCCCTAGGCACACTAAATTAAGGTATCTTAGTGAGAAATTCATAGATCACCCCCATAGGTCATGATCATGCGATTTAATTTCATCTGAATTGGACATTGTGTGGCTATTGAGAAATGTTTCCAATCCCTTTAGAACACAAACCCAGCACTCCATAGGTTAATTGATCCTTTTGCTATTCACTAGCTCCTTCGAGTGGAATAATCCCCCACTTTCTAACTTTTCAAATACCAAGATAGAAAAACATGTGTATAATATGCTAGATCCTTTAGGATTTAATTTTTTATAATTTTTCTGCTTACCTATGTGTATACATAATCCTTTTTCATCAAACCACTTTTGTGATTCAGAATGACCTCATCAGATATTTCACTTACATGTTGCAATTTTTAATTAAAGTTAATGATATCACTATATTTGATTTTCTTTTCTTATAACATTGTTCCACAAAACACACCCTAGTTAAGAAATCATACACTGATTTACAACAAGTTCGGAATCATAGGAAATCTTTTTGTACCTCATGTTGTCTATGTCTACTCAATATCCCACCAATTTTGGGAGGCATTTCCATTATTTCCATTTCACCAACATAATATACCCCTCAATGTTCATCAATGAATTCCATATTACTTGTCTCATCCAATATAGGAGCATTATTGTCAGGAAGCACCTTACCTGATACCACTCCTTCACATCAAGCAAGTGCACCTTACAAACAAGCACTGGTTTGTTAAATGCCTTCACATTTTCCATATATTTCCTTGTTGAATCTATTATACTTAAGGAAATTGACCAACAAACCCATTACTCATGATCCTAATTGCAAACCCATGTCAAACGAAAGCCAAATATTAGCTAGCAACATTATGATATTCCATCTATTGTATTCATCTCTTAACATCATGGATGATTCCATTTTCCTGAGGATTTTCTAATGAACCGTAAACCCCCATTTTTCCAAGTGGTATGTGAGTATAAAAGCAAGTGCTAATTACAAATTTTCTGACTTGGCTAATGATTTCCTCACCTTATTTCATTTCTCAATTCATCATGATACCAAATTAGGGATTTTAGCTGAGTTTTTACAAGCCACCACTTCACACATTGTAGATAACATCCATGAATTGTGGAATTATCGTAGAATATGAAAGATTGAAATAAATATGAACTTCTCGTCATTTTCTTCTTAAAATCCTTTTTCCCCTTAATGTGAAAGATGTATCCAACATTATGCAACAAATCGAAGAGAAATCCATCATTAATGCATAGCACTTTGAGTTTATCTATAACTAATTTGAATACATTTACATAGAAATCTTAGGTGCTCCTTTCCCCAACCCTTCAATCAAAAAAATCTAAAGACTTTAAACATTGTTGATGGCCTTGTTGGTGACAAGAATTACGTCAACCTATATGGAACACCTTCCTCTTCATATGGAAATAGTTACTTTAGGAACCATTACATTCCGTCTTAATCATACCCAAATATTTCCAATTCATTGTATGCTTTTAGAAGTATGATGCATCCCCCTTCTCCAACGATGACAAGAGGGAACTACCCAAATACTAACTTTTGGTATGCATGCCCTTCTTCCCATACATGACCCCTCCCACAACCATAAAAAATGTAGATATGACATGTTTGTATCCTATGCCTCATATTGTAACACACCATAAGGTAACCCATATTACCTTTCCCAATCCCCCCAACACAAGGGAACACTACTCCCTCATAGGCCTAACACAAGTCAAGGTCAACTTTGTGCAACCTTTTAAAAATAAATAGTAATTGATCTTGATCATCCCCACTACTCAAAAGAACAAATGAAAGGAGGAGGGGAAGGATAAACAAAAGTTCAAGTATGAAAAAGGGGAGAATCTTAAAAATAATACATAAGGGTTGGAACGAATGCCAATGTTGGCAATAAAAACTAGAAGTATAGCAACAACAACTAACCAAAACAAGGAAAAAAATAATGTGATACACACTAACTTCTCTTGTTCCTTATCTAGTGAAGTTGGAAAATACACCCATTATTGCCCCTAGGTTATAGAGTTTAAGCAAATGAAAGAATTTATGTCCCATCTAGGTCCTACTCCCCCATAGGTGGCACCGCCTTAAAAAAGTTTCACTCCACCACAGTAGCCAACAATGCTACATCACCATTTCCCCCAACAATATATTTTCATGACTTACTAGGAGACTAGGCCATCAACCCAAAATCCTAACCCATACTTTCTAGGAGGTCAAAGGTCATCCTAGATATTTAACACATATGATATCTTCATGAATACCATAGATATCCATATATAAACACATGACTACCATTATGGTATTCCCCTGATGCCATTACAACCACTTCATATACTACTTTGTCTATAGCCAACATAAAATTGATGATCTCACATCCTAGTGGTGACCCTACTCCCAGAATATCAAAGGATCATATACAATGTAATTTCATGACCCTATTGCAAGGGTATCTCAAAACTATAGCATCATAGACAGCTAAGTGCAATCCACAATAGTAATGTATGTACTCAAGATCTTATAAATCTCAATGGAAAGTATTAATATTAGAATTAGGGACAATTGACACTTCTGATTCTCACCTTATCACATTTAATTTAGAAAACTATGAACCTAGATTAGCATCTCTATTAGATTTCCAAATCATAGTGACTTTCTAAAACATCATAGTCTATTATTGTGTCATCAATGAGGGAGCATCTACATGCATTATTTCCAAACATGTTTAGTAAACGTTTGGTTCCCTTGAGATTTCTCCTTCCATCATCACCCTTTGGGCATATATCTCATCCAGTGGGATTTTACCAAAATGTCCATATCAAGCTTATAAGTAAAACTATCTTAATTGAAATGTACTTTATTAACTCCCCTTTGTATTACAATATCGTTTTCAGAAGAAGTTGGATGTATGCAATTAAGTTTATTTCCTTCTCTATGTTTCAAACTATAGGTTCCTCCAAAATTGGAATATCATCACAATCAACCCAGATAATGCATTATGAGCCATAGCCCTCACCTATTGTAGATAATGTTTTCCCTCTCATTTGGGATCAACATGAGCTTAACTCATTGACCAAGCTAGGACCCATAATCTTCAAATACTCCTTTTTCCTCAATACTTATATAGGGAATCCTGCATTGATACCATCGATCCATGCTAGTCCATAATGTTTTATATACATTAACCCATATCACCTTCCTATAACAACCTCTAGGTTCCACATCATACTAGTTCATTACCACTTTTACCCTTCCAAATATAATATTTCCCATACCAATATGGTACTTGGAACCTCCCTCTATAGCTTCAATGTCTTTAGTAGTGCCAAACTATTTTGTGTAGTCAATCACATCCCTTGCATATCACATACTAGTAAAAACTAGCATCTTAGTTGGGAACAAGTCCCAAAAACTAGGGAAGATACTAGGAAATCCACTATGGGTAATAAAGATAAAAAAAAGGGGATAAGATTGTAGACACTCCATTAGTACCTCCTCCTTGTTTTATTTAAGATTCTTAGTCCACCCACCAACTTATGTCCCGAACTCCCTAAATTGTGAAACCTCATCCCACCTATGGAAGCAACAATTTTATTTCTTACCCCTCCCCTAATAGGCATCTCCATAAGGCCAACAACCCCTACATACAATAATTCTTTTCATACCAACCACTCATGCACCATATTTTTAGCTTATGGATATTATACCCACCATTCTCCCACCTTCCATGGTTTCAATATATTTTAGCTACAACCAATCAAAGGGATCATAAGAAACACCTCTAATATTATCATTCATACAAAATGATTCAATTACAATTTATTGGTATCCACTTGTGTGAACATGTGCAATACCCATCAATGCATGCTATGTGGAAAATATGACAACTTCACATATTCTTATATGTTAATAATCCAATATCCCATTTCGTACTTGGCTTAGCAATAGGAATCACAAATATTTCTCACCCATCCTCCTAGTATTGAGAACAACCCCTAGGGTTTTCCCTCCTCTCCCCAAACCAAAAGAGAAATATGCATTACCCTTTCCACTTATCCAATTCAATTTTTGTGAGATTCCCTCTTTCCTGCCTTGTTAAATTCATTGATAATATGATGGCAATAAATTCTCCCCGATCTAAAGAATCTTTAACACTCTAATCTTGGTGGATATTGATGGCCACCCACCTATTCCACTTTGAACCCACCATTGTTTCTTGCAGTATTTCAGTTTCCTTAATTGTAGCATAGTTTACTATTTTTGGCAGTTTTTCGGGTTATATATGTATATTTGTGGTTATTCGTTGTTTATATTTTTCAAAATTAGTATGCTAGAACCTAGTATAAAATATCACACCTATAAACAAATTTAGATGCACCTACAATAGCACAAAGGCATGGGGAGACTGGTGGACATGATTAAAAACAAAATATGTCAACAAAGGAATGTGCACAAATAGTTTTTTTAAATATAATTTAATATGATATCTAGGTATTTTGCAATTTAATACTTAAGTGTATGAGAAAAATTTTAAATATAATTTAATATAAGTAGCTAGGAATTTTGCAATTCAATGCTTCAAGTATATGATAAATGTTATTACATTTAATTTTACATTGAATCAGTGTAGATTTATTTTAATCTTCTAAATCTAAATCTCTTTTATAATTCAAATTTCCAAATGTTAATCTCTTTTATAATTTAAATTTTGAAAAAGGTTTGTATTTGATTAATTTATTTGTATTTGATTATTTCAAGGTTGAAATGGATTTGTTCATTATGTGTGAGTATGTGTACAAGTGCACGTGACCATCTATACATGCTAAGAGCTTTATATAGCTTTGTATAATATATATAGTTTAAAATATTCTACACAATATGTGACATTGAAATATTTTATTTATAATTCAGATTATTCATTGAAATATTTTCCTTATTAATATTGTTCTTATATTAAAATATTTTATTTATAATTCATATTGAAATATTTTCTAAAAATTAAGTGTTCAATGCCATAAGAGAATAGATCTCTAGGAAAACGACGCAGGGCAAATAGCTAGGGTTTCGGGCTTTTGCAAAGGTTTTTCTCCATGGAAGGTTGTAAAGGAGGGTGCTCCACTCCCTCCTACAAACAGGTTGTGGCCAGCAGGGGTAAAAAACCAATGGAATATGATAGAAGCCCTTCAGAAGGAAGGAAAAGGAATAGTGAAGAGGAACAAGATGGAAATAAGTCAATGGAGAATAATAGCACTAAGGAAAATGAGAAGAAGACAAGGAATAGGGAACAAAATACAAAGCACACATGGGATCATGTAAACCCAAAGTTGCGGTTACACCCAGAGTCGTTTTAAATGATCCTACTCTGCAAGCGCACAGGGACCACATGCAGATATACGCAATCATGTGTAAATTCATGGGTTTATGGCCCACTGAAAAATATTTACAAATGTGGATTAAATACCACTAGAAACCAAAAGGAACAATTGACCTACATCTTGGGTCAAAGGGTTTCTTCACTGTGGTATTTGCAAACATTGAAGATAAGGACAGAGTATTTGAAGGAGGGCCATATTTTTATGCTGCAACAGACCTCTATATGTGACCATGGATTATGAATTTTGCTCCGAAGTGTGAGACTTTTACTTCGGTGCCAGTTTGGGTAAGACTTTACTCTCTACCTCTGGATTACTGGAAAACGGAATCCTTATCTGCCATAGGAAATAAGTTAGAAGTTTTGTCAAAGCCTTTGAAGCCACTAGAAGGGGAAAATATACTTCCTTTGCTAGAATATGTGTGGAGATGGATCTCTTTGGAGCTCTACTAGATGAGGTAATCTTGGAATTATTTGATGAAGAATGGGTGCAAACAATGGATTATGAACATATTCCATTCAGATGTCACAAATGCCATGAACATCGGCACCTATTCAGAGACTTCCCTCTCAGTAAAATAGAGAGCAAGAGTAAATCTAACACAATGAAACATTGTGAAAACTTCCACAAAGTGGAAAATAAAGGAAAAGGAAGCAAAAGGGGTCCAAAGATACAAAAATCAGAAGGGCAACAAGCCAGTCAGAACAGGTTCCAAGTTCTCGAAGAGGAAGAAGGGATAACAAATGCATATCAGGCAAAGGGAGGAGGTCCAATGGAAGAGGGGAAAGAAGAAGATAGGGAAAAAACACAAGATAATAATAGACAGAATGAAACCATGATAAGTGATGCAGAATAGGAGAGTGGATCATGAAATGACCCAAAGTGAGATGGAAATGGAGGACCAAGAACTACAGGAGATTCTTGAGAAAGAGAACCTAGATCTGGAAGGTTTCTTGAATCAAGATACTAGGGAAGGGGTAGACTCATTACCTCCAGAAGAGTTCAACAGAGTTCAACAGCTGTTTATATGGAAAACCCGAACCAAAGGGTTGTAGAGGCAAATAAACAGTGAAAGGCAGGGTAGCGAAGGTGTGAAAATGATGAAAATGACACCAAGATTAGCACCTAGAAACCCAGGAAAGAAAAGAGGGAGGAAAAAGCAGAACGAAATATTGATGGAATGTGGAAAGCTAATGATAGACTCAGGTAATATGAAAGACCTAACCAGCTATTCCTTTAAAAATCTTTAATAATGAAGTTTACTTCATGGAATATTAGGGGTCTGGGCAGTAAAAGAGAACAAATACTAATTAGTAATAGAATGAAACAAGCAGCACCGAATGTGATCTTCATCCAAGAAACTAAATGTTCCATTCAAAAAATAAAAGAGATTCATAGCAAATGGCTCAATTGATTTGAGTTTCTGGAAGTCAAAGCAGAGAAGACAATAGGAGGAATACTCACTCTTTGAAATCCCAAAAAAAATTGACATCTTAGATGTTGAGGCATCTAGGGAATATTTATCAGTGGTCATGCAACCTATGGGAGATAAGGAAACCTACCTGGTCACAAATGTGTATGGCCCCCAAAGAATGGATAGCAGACTCAAGTTTCTAGATTCTCTGGAGGATCTCAGACACAGACATTCAGACATACCATGGATCTTGGGGGGTGATTTTAACATAATCAAATCACTTTCAGAGAAAGAGGGGGAACTAGATTTCTAAGTAAAGACTCTCTAAAATTTCAAACTTTTATAGATAATATGAAGCTAGTGGACATTGTAATGAGTCGTGGCATCTTTACTTGGAAAAATAAAAGAGGAGGAGAGTCTTGGGTGGCCTCAAAATTAGACAAATTCTTAATCTCAGAGGACCTTATGCTCAATGACAAGGAAATAGCAGCAATATTTTTCCCCTTTGGAGGCTCAGATCACTAGCTGATTCAACTGGAGGTGCAGGGCATTGATATCCCCAGGAATAGACCTTTTCAATTTGAGAATATCTGGTGTTCCCACCCAAATTTCATCAGCAAAATTGCCAAATGGTGGTCAGAAGATTTCAACATTCAGGGCACAAGAATGTTCCTTCTTCAGAAAAGACTAAAACACATCAAGCTTAGGCTTAAGTATTGGAACAAGAATGAGTATGGCAATATTTTTGAGGAAAAAAAATTTGTTGAAGGTAAAATATAGGAACTCAACCAAGCCCTTATCACAGATTGTTTTGATGAAGTCAGAAGTGATCAAGCTACCAAATATCGTCAAGAGTGGGAGAATTTATGTAAACAAGAGGAAATATTTTGGAGACAAAAATCCAGAGTTCAATGGCTAAAAGAAGGAGGACATAATACTAAATTCTTCCACAGATCCACTATGGAAAACAAAGCTCATAACATAATTTTTTTTGATCAAGGACGAGGGAGGTAATCTTCACAATTCTCATGAAGAAATAGAAACAGTGCTAGTTCAGCACTTTTGAGGTATAGCTAAGGAAACCTGTTATGATAGAGAAAACTCCATCAGGGACTTCACTAGACATATACCTAGGCTGGTATCTAGAGAGGACAATTTCAACCTTAACAAGCCAGTGACTGAAGAGGAGGTTAGTGAAGTCCTCAAAGAAATGAAGAATGGTAAAGCGCCACACCCGGGTGGTTTCAATGTAGATTTCTTTAAGGCTTGTTGGAATAATGTCAGACAGGATATTCTGAATGTAGTAGAAGATTCCAGGATGAATAGAATTATTTTGAAGGGGATGAATACCTCCTTCATCTCACTGATCCCTAAACAAGAGTTAGCCCAAACTCCTGACAGTTTCAGACTGATAGCTCTATGCAATGTGGTTTACAAGATAATATCAAAAGTGGTGGCCAATAGACTCAAACCTCTCCTTCCTACCCTAGTTTCTGTGGAACAATCTGGGTATGTGGAAGGAAGGAAAATTCTTAATAACATCATTCAAGCACATGAAGTGGTGCACTCTTTGACCAGCAACAGGAAGGTTGGAATGATCATGCAATTGGACATATCCAAGGCCTATGATAAGCTGAATTGGGCCTATATCAGGAAAGTTCTTATTGCTTTTGGGTTTGATCACAACTGGGTGAGATGGTCTTGGCCATGGTTACTTGCTCCAGCTTTTCAATTCTGGTCAATGGTTCTCCTTCTGAGAATTTTATTCCTTCTAGAGGCCTCAGACAGGGTGACCCACTCTCTCCCTTTCTCTTCATCCTCGTGATGGAAGGACTGGGTCAATCTATCAAGCATGCAAAAAAATTTGGTAAGATCAAAGGTCTCCAACTTTTTGATAGCGGACAGGCTTTGACTCATCAACACTTTGTTGATGATACCATGCTACAGGGAATCCCCACAATCAAAGAAGATCTTGCGTATAAACAAATCCTAAATGACTTTCCCATGGCTTCAGGTATGGAAGTTAATCTCTCGAAATCTAAAAAAAAATTCTTCAATACTAATATTGCTATTCAGAGGAACATCTCTAGAATTCTGGGCTTTCAAAGGGAATCTCTCCCCTCAAAATATTTAGGGGTTCCTCTAACTGCGAGGCCATTACACAAGAGCATCTAGGAGCCGGTGATTAATAAATTGCAAGATAAAATTAGGAAATGGACAATGAGATCCTTAAACTTGGTTGTTAGGTTGGTGCTTACAAAGGTTGTTCTTCAATCAATTCCAATCTTCATGCTATCAGCTCTCCCAGCTCCTAAAGGAGTCTTGCAACTATTCAGATCCATACAAAGAGACTTTCTCTAGGGCAAGGGGGAAGAAAGGAAGAAATGGGCCTTGGTAGCCTGGGAAAAAATCTACAAACCTAAAAACCATGGGGGTCTTAGATTGGATGATCCTGACATTCTAAGCAAGGTTTTAGGGGCTAAATTATGGTGGTGCTGGGTAAAATAACCAGAGGCTCAGTGGACTATAATTTGGAAAGAAAAATACGCCATCTCATGGAAAAATAATGATCATATAAGGATGGATGGAAATATTAAGGGATCACACATTTGGAATAAGGCTTGGGAAAATAGAGGCCTAGTCTAAGAAAACAGCTTCTGGGAAATTAGAGAGGGAGACTTAGCTTTATTCTAGGAGGACAGATGGCAATAGGAACCTATTTTGTTAAAAGAGGAATTGAAGGACCTCAAAGTAGAGGTAGATACTAAAGGGCTATCCAAGGTAGAGGATTTTTGGGATCAAACCAATAATATAGGAAAATTGAGAACCTGGAGGAACTTGGAATTCAGGGATGACGACCCCCTGAAAGCTATCGCTGAGATACTAATGAAAGATTTAGATCAAAGGAAAATTTTAGGGTCAAGGGGGCATGACCAGCTGAGATGGGGTAAAAACAACGAGGGTACCTTTAATCTTAAGGACATAAAACTCATTCTCCTTGGTTTGGATTCCCATGCTCCAGATAGAGTGTGGCAGAGACTGTGGAGGTATCAAGGTTGGATGAAAACTAAACTCTTCATGTGGATGGTTCAGCACAGGAAAATTTTGACATGGGTATTACATGGGAATAGTGTCCACTCGGATGCTGTTATTCCCCCTAAGATGGGTGGCTATCTTAGAAACAAACAATCAAAGTCTACTATCGATTCCTTTTATGAAAATAGATGAGAGGAGAACCAAGAGTACCAACCTGAGTCTTGCGCTCGATTTCCTCTCCTTCTTGATAGAGTTTTTCTGCTTCTTCTTTGTCTGCTCAGCTTCAAAAGGACCTGTGGAATCACAGCGACATACCACTGTGCAAGAAACAAGGATCTAAATTCATAAATAATGCAGGATCAGATGTGCATTAACCATATATAAGCATATATAAACAAGTACACAAGAATATGAAAGGAAACAATAATAGCTTTATTCAGATGAAAAGTAGCAAGAATATTACAACCATGTGCTCTGACCCAGCATCATCCTCTAGCTAAGAAGCCCTTCTTCACCTCAAGCAAAGCTAAATCACCCAACACTGATAATGTAAACCAGAATACCAACAACACTTCTCTATAACATACAAAATTCCAGCCTCTGGATCTCTGTGATGAGGGATCCATATATAGATGATTACAGATAGGTGAGTCATCTTTTGGTATCTTGATTAGTGTCTTCTCTCTGATAGTTCTTGCTTCCACTTGGAGAATGGTGATCTCTTACTCATCCCTGGTCGAAAATGGAGTGGCAAGTGTCAGAGGGGAAGCTTCTGGAAGATTCCATGATCTTCCACCTCGCATTTTGTTCCCTGCCATTTGTCTATTCCTGACCATCACACCCTACAGATGAGCAGATTAGTATGCATCGTGCCCTGTACATTGGGAAGGTGATATGCATCGCACCCTCTGCATTGAGCTTTCAGTATGGTCCAGTTTTGACCATTTATGAGCAGTTTTCAGTGGAGAACTTCTGGGAGATGGTGTAATCAGTTGACCTTGTTCCTTTAGGCAGTGAAGCAACACTTTTAGGGACTTAGGAGCCCTCAGTTTACGGAAATTTTTGATTGGGGTTGAAGCGACCAAAAATGTCTATAACAGTTGCCCCCTAAAGCGTGAGGTTGTTAATCTTTTTTGATGTCGGGTGAAATGCTTTACTATGAGGATCCGAAGTTTTTCCGAGCTGGGAGGCGACCTCTAATAAGATACAATACAATACATTATTTTGATAACATTTTTCATGATCTAGCATAGGCAGGCATTCCCATGCTCAGCTTTATAAATTCATTTTCATGTACATAAGACAGACGATCGTCTATGTGACAGAATGATGATATGGACACGTCATCCTTTGATTTGGATGAACATCTGTTCGGCAATGATGTACATTGAATGTTTTTATATTCTTGAATATATCGCAGCCCGAATGGATGAAACTAGATCCAGGGTCTTCAAAACTCGTTCAATCTTCACTCAGAGTACAAGTCGATCCATGTGAAAAATGTTCTGGAGTCGAACATGGAAAGACATCGCCTGATTACCAACCAATGATGTAAGCTGTTAACAGGTGCGAGAGGAATCACCAATAATGACAATGACCCTCAAGGTACTATAGTACAATTCACGTGGTGTGAAAAGGGACTTGGTGTCAAACACCATGTAAAATCTCTTGGTCGAAGGCCATTGATGTAAACCTGTCACCGAAAGTGAGAAACTTGCCATTGAGGCATGCAAGCTTCAAAGTATTGAAAGGGTTGCTCCTAAGTCAACTTCTTGGATAATGAGCTGATGTCGACAAGAAGTGACCCATCGCAGGAGGGCCTTAATGAATCCCACATCAATGACACGGAACGAAGCAAATGATTTTGGAGGTGAAAAC
>APFE030445738.1:207632-265146 GCA_000404065.3 Pinus taeda
ATCATTATGAGCAACAAATACCGAGGGAAGATTTGATGACCCAAAGTTGTGAAACTTATACAACCTTGTAGAATCATCAGCAATGCAAGTAGCTAAAATCTGTCTAGGATCCTTTAGGTCCTTAAGTAAACATCGTGAGGTGAAAATTCAACTATTTTACCTTCACCTGAATGAGTTATCTGATATACAGATAGAAGGTTGCTGGATAAGGTTGGAACACATAATACATCATTAAACTGACCATTGTCTAGATGAACAGTTCCAGTCCCTACAACATTAAGAGATCTATCATCACCAACATATATTTTTGGTGTTACAATCATGTAAAGAAGAAAACATGGCTTTGTTTTTGGCCATGTGATAAGAGGCTCCAGAATCAATGAGCCACTCATGAGAATGAGAAGAAGAAGATACATTTAATGCATAACCAGACTGAGATGATTGACAACGACATGCAGAAGTGCCATTCCTGAAGATGAAGTTGAAGTTGAAGTAGAAGAATGCTCCACATGGATGTTATGTTTCTCATTGCTGCTTCCAAGGCTTCCATCTTCTTAAAGAATTTAGATTCTAAGTGGCCATCTCGATTACAAAAGTTGCAATGTCTATCAACCTTCTTCACTTTGTTTTTATTTGTCTTATGTAAATTTTAGGTATGTTCTATGCTAGAGCAATTTATTTAAATTTTCACAGTTACCAATCACATCAATATTACAATAAACTGTAGATAGAACATAAATATAAAATGCAGAAGACAAGCCAAGACAAGAGGACACAAGATGTGGCGTGAGCCAGGGACAAACCCCAGAATGTGTGGGGAAACCCTTTGATCAAATCTTCTTTTATCTTCAAAGTTCAGCAGAGAAAGAGAGAGAGAGATAATACATTTACAACAAAAGTCAACACTTTGACTTATCTGGATCTAAGCATAGATCATTTCCTATGATGATGAAATCAGTTGAAGACATTCTGCTTCAACTAAATCTCCTAGGTGAAGACTTCACCTACCCATTTTGTTCATCTGCTGCACCTTACCATGTAGCACCATCATGCTGCATCATGCATCTTCATGCTGCTCATGATCACAATGCTGCCCATACATCAAGTTGTCCATCATAATGCTTCATGCTGCCCATGCTAATATGAATCATCGTCATCATGCTGCCTTTGCATCATCATGTTGCAATATTATAATACTGTCATCAGCCTTAGCTGCTTGCTATGGCTTGCAGCCTAGCAAAGCAGCTAGGCTATAGATCCTATTCGGTAGACTTCTTAAACTGGTTCTTACTGCGTCAACAGGTCTCCTCCTATAACAACGTATAGGGTTTCTCCATGAACCAATGTATCATGTAGTTATCATGACAACATATAGACCCTTTATTATGAAGTTGCTGCATATGACAATTTATATGTTTCCACCTGCGAGTATATATATATATCCATTCAGTCAACCACATACATTTGCTATGTATAAAAATTTATATTTTTCCACCTGCGAGTATATATATCCAAGAATAATGTGCGTATATATATTCATATATCATAGCCCTCTTATATCTGGCTATTGCTGTGATGGAGTCTTCATTGACTGCGTTGAATCCAAATTATGAACAGCGTGTAGACTGTGTTGTACTGCGACACCTATTCATCACCGCGGCACCAACGTGACTACCTAGTGTGCGGTATATTACCAACGTAAATATGAATATATATAACCATGAATATGCCCAGCGTGACTGATTCTTCATTATGTCTTGTGGCTAGGTCTGAGTCATCATAGACTGTGTTCTATGTCTGTGTATTTGCCCAGTGTATATATATATATATATTCCATGATAGCGTGTATTTACAACGTGTATGATTCTGTGTATAAGCATCATCAGAGACTAGCGTATCTAGTGCCTGCGAATTCATGATCCAACGTATGAGTCTTTACCTGCATGTTAATAATCTTGTGACCTGCGTGGATATGGCCACCATCTGTTGCGTGGATATGCCTTCATCACAGCATATGTATTGTCTGCTCAACGTGTAGGGATAGCGTGGTAAGATTCTTCATTAGAACAACGTTTCTTTTAATTATGGCTTCACCATGTTACAACAGCTACCTTTCGTTTCACGATGGCGTTATCCAAGACTGCATTATCTATCTGCGTTCCATATATGTGATGGTTTAGCGTGATCTTGAATGTCACCATAAATGTCATGGTTGCTCAGATTACACGTTGCTTGGTGCGTAGGTTCCCTTTTGGACTGCGTTATAAGATCTAGCCTTCCGGTTGCTGCGTATTTAGTGACATCTAGGTTTTCTTCCATAACAGAGTTTAGATCTAGGTCATTATGCTACTGCGGCTAGGGCATCATAGCAAATACTCTTAGTGTTTTCTCTATCTCTAAAAACCCAGACGTGGAGAGGAGATCACAGGAAGAGTGAGTGTGCCAATTGACATAAAAAACTCTTCTATTTATACTAAAGCGAGGATGATGAATAGACACGTCGGTTGGGCTTCTGGAGCCTACATAATAGTTGGTCGGCTTGATAATAATTTCATAAACAAAATAAATTCATATCTCCATAAATACTTATCGGAATCGGATGATCTTTGGATCAATCCTACACCTCTCGACGAGAGGGATCCAATAAAAATATCAGCTGCCATAAATAAGCCAAACCACATGGATTTTGGCCCTAGTTGCCAATTTAACACTCCCTCTCAATTAGGGAAAACTCCATCCATTGATCCATAAGTCCGACTGTACTATCTCTGCCATCAGTTCCCTGCACTGTTCTGCCCAACTCTGCTCAACTCTGTTGGCTCTGCTCTACTCTGCTCAGCTCTACTGGCTTTGCTCTGCTCTGCTGGCTCTGCTCTGCTCTGCTAAGCTCTGCTAGCTTTGCTCTGCTTAGCTCTGCTGAACTATGAAGAAGAAGAATTGATTGAGAATGTCTCATACCATTCTCCACTGACCCGAAGTCAGACTTAGAGTGCGTACCACTAGTCCCAGACTAGTCTCAACCAACCCGAAGTCAGCTTCATAGTATGTACGGCTCTCACTGGTCCCAGAGCAGTACTGCACTGACACGAAGTCAGTCTCAGAGTATGTACCACTGGTCCTAGACCAGTCTCAGCCGACCTGAAGTCAACGCCATAATATGTACAACTCCTACCACTGGTCCCAAACCAGTATCATTGATCCCAGAACAATGGACGTCATCCTAGCGTAGGGAGTACGGTAGATACAACGATGCGTCCATCGTTAGTACAATGGTCCCTAACTTCATTTCCCTACTCATTGATCAGATGAGAGGTACTTCCCATGAGTCCCAAACTGCATGGGTAGGATGCCTCGACAGGAGAACTAATCAATCCTGTCCTCACAGGAGAACACATCAATCCTGCATCAATCAGAGTGTGTACCACTGGTCCCAGACCAGTCTCAGCTGACCGAAGTCAGCTTCATAGTAAGCACCACTCCTACCACTGGTCCCAGACCAGTATCACAGTTTCAGAGAGTGTAACACTAGTCTCCAGACCAGTCCAACCGACCCGAAGTCAGCGTCATAGTATGTACACTCTCACTAGTCCCAGACCAGTACTGCACTGAACGAAGTCAGTCTTGGAGTATGGTACCACTGGTCCCAGACCAGTCTCAACCGACCCGAAGTCCAGCGTCATAGTATGGTACAACTCCTACTACAATCTCCATCGAGACACATCAATCCAGGCTACCATGGAGAACACATCAATCCAGGCCTCACAGGAGAACTAATCATCCTGCTACACAGGAGAGCAAATCATCCTGTTCCACAAGAGAGCGAATCATCTTGTTCCACAAGAGAGCGAATCATCTTGTTCCAGTGCACACCAACCAGTGGAAGGTGAGTCACTTTGTGGTCATATGTTGCTCCAGTAGAGCTGGAAGCCCCCCGGAGCTCCCAGAGCTCAATGTAAGCAACATGCAAGTCCCTTTTACAAAGGTCTCTCGATGACTCCAAGTCGTTCGGGATAATCACAAATTTGATCTTCCCCCCGGGGCTTTAGCGACCTGTACATCATCTCAGTGTGATGGAGCCTCCTTGCTTATCGACTTCCCATATCCCAGATAAGGCAGTATCTGATGTCTGTCTGCTGGAGCAATTATCGAAAACATGATTCCTTAATAATTGAATCCCACCTCTGGTTGTCACAGAGAAAAAACAGCTCACTTAAGAGCTTCCGCAACCATGCAGCTTCATACGAGATCATACTCGTAGCCATGTATTTGGTCTTGGCGGTGCTTATAATGACCGACTTCTGCTTCCTGCTCATCCAGGATATCGAGGCAGATTCCAAAGAGAAACAACACTGAGAAGTGCTCTAGTGATCCTCCATACTGCCTGCCCACTCATCATTTGAATAATCAAGTGGTTTCATATTTCCAGCAGTGTATGAGAGATTGTGCCCTGAAGATATCTCAGAAGATTCTTGGCACCAATCTAGTGAGGCTCAACCAAATATGAGCTCACCATGCTAACTGCAACATAGATGTCCGGACGGAGGTTCTCCAAGAACATCAACGTGAATGAGTTTATGAAACTCAAAGGCATTTCCCAAATCTGGTACGACATCGTTATCATATAACTTCTGAAAGTTAGGATCCTCGAGGCAGTCACAAGCTTGCAGCTTATCTTCTCACATTCAGAATCCAACTCCCTCTGCCTCCTATAAATGAGAGGATCTGCACCTGTCAGACATAGGTGCCGGTACGAGAGGTTTATCATCCACAACCTTCGAGTAATGGTTTGGATCGGTTTCACTCCTAGTGAATCTCAACTGCATTAGACAGCTATCAATCCTCTCATACTACGCCCGAGGTGTTTTGCTTCAAGCCATAAAGGGCTTTCTTCCACCTGTATACATGAGATTCCCGATCATGAGTCTCAAACTCCTCGGGTTTTTCCAAGCCTGTGGACCTGCTGCATGAGGGGAATGATCCCCTTATAATATTTTCCTTTGGTAAATTTCAGACATGTACCTTCATGATCCTTTTTGAATTCAGGCATCCTATTCACCATCTGACTCATAGACCTCCGGTGCTGAGTCAATGGACATGGTCCCTAATGGTCTTCCTGCAACTTGATACAACCCTGAACTCAAAAACATATTTGAAAGATCTATTTTCAAACACGTACCATTCCATCGATAAGTGCCACCCTGTCACCTTTGACTTCCATTTCCGAGATGGACATCAGGTTCTTCTTGCGATCAGGTACATAAAAGAGATTCTGGGGTTTCTTGCTTTCGTGGAAGAGTCGACCATTTCCTTGATGACCTGCATTACCAGTCATTCCTTTAATCATTGAAGATGTCCCAGGAATGATTTTTATCTTCATTAAGAGATGTGTCTCTGCCATTCGGACACTCCTTTGCATAACGGCCAAACTTATTTCGACAAGGCATCTGCCTTTCCTTCCACCCTTAGATTTGAACTTCCCAATGAAGTGATCTTAAGATGGACCATCAGAATCTTCCGCTGTGCCATTCTAATAACATTCTCTGCTTTGACTTCACCCTAGGTGAATTATGAGGAACACATCGATCCTTCTGTCTTGTCCCAACTGCCTTTGGTGATTGCTCTTTCACTCTTGCTTGGGCATTGTCTTCACCTCAGCTCTGATACCATGTAAATTTTAGGTATGTTCTATGCTAGAGCAATTTATTTAAATTTTCACAGTTAGCAATCACATCAATATTACAATAAATTGCAGATAGAACATAAATATAAAATGCAGAAGACAAGCCAAGACAAGAGGACACAAGATGTGGCGCGAGCCAGGGACAAACCCCACAATGTGTGGGGAAACCCTTTGATCAAATCTTCTTTTATCTTCAAAGTTTAGCAGAGAAAGAGAGAGAGATAATACATTTACAACAAAAGTCAACACTTTGACTTATCTTGATCTAAGCATAGATCATTTCCTATGATGATGAAATCAGTTGAAGACATTCTGCTTCAACTAAATCTCCTAGGTGAAGACTTCACCTACCCATTTCGTTCATCTGCTGCACCTTAATGTGTAGCACCATCATGTTGCATCATGCATCTTCGTGATGCTCATGATCACAATGCTGCCCATACATCAAGTTGTCCATCATCATGCTTCATGCTGCCCATGCTGCCCATGATAATATGAATCATCGTCATCATGCTGCCTTTGCATCATCATGTTGCAATATTATAATACTGTCATCAGCCTTAGCTGCTTCCTATGGCTTGCAGCCTAGCAAAGCAGCTAGGCTATAGATCCTATTCAGAAGACTTCTTAAACTGGTTCTTACTGCGTTAACAGGTCTCCTCCTATAACAACGTATAGGGTTTCTCCATGAACCAATGTATCATGTAGTTATCATGATAGCATATAGACCCTTTATTATGAAGTTGTTGCATATGACAATTTATATGTCTCCACCTACGAGTATATATATATCCATTCAGTCAACCACATACATTTGCTATATATAATAATTTATATTTTTCCACATGCGAGTATATATATCCAAGAATACTATGTGTATATATATTCATATATCATAGCCCTCATATATCTGGCTATTGCTGTGATGGAGTCTTCATTGACTGCGTTGAATCCAAATTATGAATAGTGTGTAGACTGTGTTGTACTGGGGCACCTCTTCATCACTGCGGCACCAACGTGACTACCCAGTGTGTGGTATATTACCAGCGTATATATGAATATATATAACCATGAATATGCCCAGCGTGACTGATTCTTCATTATGTCTTGCGGCTAGGTCTGAGTCATCATAGACTGTGTTCTATGCCTGTGTATTTTCCCAGTGTATATATATATATATATATATATGCCACGATAGCGTGTATTTACAGCATGTATGATTCTGTGTATAAGCATCATTAGAGACTAGTGTATCTAGTGCCTGCGAATTCATGATCCAACGTATGAGTCTTTGCCTGCATGTTAATAATCTTGTGCCCTGCATGGATATGGTCACCATTTGTTGCGTGGATATGCCTTCATCACAGCGTATGTATTGTCTGCTCAGTGTGTAGGGACAACGTGGTAAGATTCTTCATTAGAACAACGTTTCTTTTAACTATGGCTTCACCATGTTACAACATCTACCTTTTGTTTCACGATGGCGTTATCCAAGACTGCATTATCTATCTGCGTTCCATATATGTGATGGTTTAGCGTGATCCTAACTGTCATCATAAATGTCATGGCTGCCCAGATTACACGTTGCTTGGTGCGTAGGTTCCCTTTTGGACTGCGTTATAAGATCTAGCCTTCTGGTTGCTGCGTATTTAGTGACATCTAGGGTTTCTTCCATAGCAGAGTTTATATCTAGGTCATTATGCTACTACGGCTAGGGCATCATAGCAAATACTCTTAGTGTTTTCTCTATCTCCAAAAACCCAGATGTGGAGAGGAGATCACAGGAAGAGTGAGTGTGCCAATTGACATAAAAAACTCTTCTAATTATACTAAAGCGAGGATGATGAATAGACACGTCAGTTGGGCTTCTGGAGCTTGCATAATAGTTGGTCGGCTTGATAATAATTTCATAAACAAAATAAATTCATATCTCCATAAATACTTATCGGAATCGGATGATCTTTGGATCAATCCTACACCTCTCGACGAGAGGGATCCAATAAAAATATCAGCTGCCATAAATAAGCTGACCCACATGGATTTTGGCCCTAAGTTCAATTTAACATCTTTATCATTTTGGTGAAAATGAATTTTTCAATTTTGAGGCTGAAATTGCTTTAGGACCCTTGTTTGTTTAGGCCACATTATTTTAGGATACAACTTCTAAGGATTATTTTGGTTTGGTTTGCTGTTGGGCGGTTTAACACTTTCTTAGAAGAGTTTCCAAGATTAAGAAGACCATGGTGTAAGAGTTTTTCTTGTTCTCTTATTAAAGAATCACAAAAAGAATCAAAGGAAGGGGGCTTGTAGTCATGTCCTTGAGAAATGAAGGCTTCTCTTGTAAATTGGAAGGTGGAAACAAACACAGAGTAGGCTGGTCCCAACTTGGTAAGAATGCAATAGATAAGGGCACTATCTTCTCTCTTAACCTTAACACCTTCCAAGAGAATTCTAATGGTCTTGAACTTGGACAAGAAATCTTCAATGCAAGAAAAATTATTGGGGTCCAATGTAAGAAACTCATTTTCAAGTTGATGGGCTCTAAGTTCATTTTTTATTCCAAAAACTTTAGTAATCTGCTTCATTGCTTCATCGGGAATATCAAGTTCAACAATATGGAATCTAAGATCGGGAGAGATAGACATCCCTATCAACCCACGTGCTTGATCTTGCATATTTTCCCATTTGGCTGCTTTCTCTTCATCTTTCGGCATGGTTTCTTGACCTGAGGCTATTCGGTAAAGACCTTTACTTCTAAGTAAATCCACAATGTAGGACCACCATTGGAAGTAGTTGGTGCTGTCAAGAATGACTTGACATGGACTTTCCATTTTAACAGAAACTAAAGCTATATATGCTGGAACTAAGTGTTCCAATGGAAAGATCTCGAAAAATTAGGCTGGTTAAAAAAGAACGGCTCTGAAAACGGTTTCCGGATGAAGAAGTTATGGATTTTTGAAAAAACGTTGATGAAGGCGCCGACAAAGTGCAGGAATGTGCGAAATGAAAAAAAAAAGCCCCTTAAAAAAGGAGATTTGAACCCAAGACCTCTACTCTCATAAATTAGCTTTAAACCAAGTGAGCTATACAAAAAGTTTGAGAAGAAGAGGGGGGGGGGGGGGGGGGGGGCGCTTTGTTTCTCTTTGGTCACTGAAGCTTTGGATTGCGTGCTTGCTTGAGAAAGCTAGTGAATGCAGTCTTTGCCTGATCATTTGGGTGGACTAGGATTTGGTTATAACCAGAGAACCTTCTAGCAATGAGATTCTGGTGGAATCTACTACTCTCTGTAATATGTGGTCCATTTTAGGGAGGGGGTTAGTTATCTTTCAATGAAACTTTATTCAAATTCCTAAGGTCAACACACAGTCTAATTTCGTCAGTTTTCTTTCTTGTAGGTACCAAATTAGAAACCCAGTTCGAGAATCTAATTGGTGCAATAATCTTGGCTTCGTACATTTTTTTGATCTCTTTTTCAATGGAAGGAAATAGAACGGGGTTAATCCTTCTAAGCTTCTGTCTAAAGGGTTTTTGATTTTCTTTTAATGGGATGGTGTGTTGTATTATGTTAGTATCATAGGACTTAAGGTCCTCATAATTCCAAGCAAAAACATCTTGGAATTCCTTTAGTAGTTCTATGTATTTCACTTTTTCATTGGGAGGCAAATATTTTGAAAGTTTTATCATTTTGGGATCCTCTTCAGAGCCTATGTTACATTCTTCAATGTCTGATTTCAATGGTTCCATTTTAGGCTTTTTAGGAACATCATTTGAATCGAATAAGTCCTCGAAAGGAGTTAATCCTTTGGGCAAAAATTTATCTTTCAAATTGATAACTTCAGATTCTTCATCGATTGCTTAATCAATTTCCATTTGTTTTAGGTTTCAAATATCAGATTTTGTAAACTTTGTGGGAAAGAAATTATCTATCTTTTCATCTTCTACTGTGTTAATTTCTATTTCATTAGTATAATCAAAATCTAATGTCATGTCTGTGTATATGTTGCTATTTACAAATTGCTCATCTAAAGTTAGAAAATTGTTAATTTGCTGATCATTATTGAACATTTTCCAGTTCTTCAAGTTGTTAGGAATAGTAGGTCTATGCCTAACCTCAGCAGTGTACTGATGGTTGGGCTGAAATGGTAACTTGCAAGTACTAGCAAACATTGCCAAACTGAGCTTGCATATTGTGTTTTCTTGGAATAACAACAAGCTTGGTTTCTAAAAAAGTATTTAGTATTTCTACAATTGTTCCTCTATAAAATCCTAATCTAGGATCTCTAGTCATATAAACAACGTTAATTTGTTTTATTACCAACTCAGAATCTCCCATAATAGAGACTCTTATGGCTCCTAACCTTTTTACCAATTTCAAACCTAACAAGAGTGCTTCATATTCTGCCATATTGTTTGTACATTTAAAGTTCAATCTGTAGGCATGACCCTCTGAATGATCATTTTATAAGTTGTAAATCCATACTCCTGCTCTTGCACCTAGTTAATTTACTGACCCATCAAATTCAAGATGCCATAGAATTTCATGCTCATAATTTTTCATCTGGGGGAATGAAATATTTTTTGACTAAAATATCTAGGTCATCTTTATTATCCGATATTTCATGAATTTGGACACTTTGATTTTCTTCTATTACTGTAATTTCTTTTGGTTCTGCTATATTACTATTTGAAGTATTTTCTTGGTTAGATTTAGCATTATAGTGAATGAACGAATCAATATCAAAATGCATTGAATATATAGGAAAGTTTTGAGTCCTCTCCTGTGTACTCATTACATACTTCATCAGAGTTTCTCTATATGGTTTCTTAGGATGTCCAAACACTAAAATGGTAGCATACAACATGTTAAGTTGCAGAGATCCCTGGAGTTTGGCACCCCAAGATCTAGACAACAACATACTATACTTGGGTGGTATATCGACAACAACTATGTCCATTAGAATAGTTTTGGCAGGGTATTGAACTAGCGAAACACACATGTCTTTTATAAGTCCTAGGCACTTAACTTGGCTTGAATCAAAGGAAAGAGGTCTTTGTAGGGTCTAGTGATATCCAAGTTTAGCTTCTCCATAACAGATTTAGGCATAAGGTTGTGTGAGGCCCCAGAGTCTAGCATGGATTTTATTGTGGATGTTAAGGCTAATGTAAAAGGGTGGTATCCATCCTTCCACTGGTTTTCCATTAAAATTAGGTCCGAAAATTAACTCAGGTTGATCATCAAATAGGTTAACAAAGTCTTCATTTTCAACGACGTTTAAAGACGTACTTATTTGAGATATGTAAGTTTCATGTTTAACTAGTTCTGTTAAAGGAACTGAGATTTAAGTTTGGCCACCTCTGCTCCCAAATTGAAAGGTAGAGAGGCTTTATCTGTTTGAACATTTGAAATTTTAGCACCTAGGTTCTGAGTGGTTTGTTCTTCTTTTTCATTTTTTGGAGTCTTTTTAATTGGATTTTCTACTGCAATTTCTAGAGATTGTTCCACTGTTTCCTTGAGGGGAACTGAAGTGGAAGGTTGCTTCTTATAAGGTTGGTCATTTGTTACATCTTCAATGATAGGACTGGGTGGATTTTGACTCGGTCTAGAAAGGATTTGTAGGGTTTTTGTAACTAGAGGATTTTGGTTTGCAGCTTTTACTTTCTTAGGCTGATTAGGTACTTATTTTTTGTTTTGGTCTGAAACATCAGTGTTCTCTTTGCTCCTCAAATTGTGCTATTTATGCACTTCGAAAATAGTAGAGTCATATCCTTGCTTGTAATCAAAATATTCTCTAGTTTGGGTCTGTAACTGTTGAAGCATGTATAGTTCTTGGTCATCCTGAGTTAGAAAAACAATTTATTCTTCATCTAACCCCATTAAGTTGATTTGGGTGTCTAGCTCAGGGTCTTCTTGATGGGAGGTTTCAACATAATTCTCTTGGAAAGGTGGTATAATGTTCTGATCAGGCCCATTTTTACCAGTGTTTTGGTTCTGGTTCTTCCTAAAGTTTGGATTCCTTACTGGAGGTGCTTGTTGGCTATCCTAGTGAGGTTTTATTTCAATGACTTCTATTTTGTCCATCAAATTTTCCATTCCTTTAGCTAAAGCATCCATTTTTTGATCAAAGGGTGAAGTATCATCTTTCAGGGGTGTTCTTCTCTTGTTTCTAACCCTAACTCTTTTAGCTAGCAGATTAACTTCTATGCTTATTGCAACACTTTGCATATCTTCTAGTGTAGGGGGATTCCTTTCTCTAAGTATAAAAGCCATATCTGTGTCAAATCCATTTGGAAACTTAATTAGGGCTAAGCCAAGTGGAGGTCTAAGGTCAAGTGGTATTACATTATATACATTTTTAAACCTAGTGCAGTAGTCCTAAACGGTTTCGTTTGGTCCCCTCTTAAGGTTTTCATATTCAGAAAGAATTTGAAGAGGGTTCTTTTCTTCTCCCACCTATGTAAAAATTGTTGGTAAAAAAGTTCTAAACTATCTATACTATTAGGAGGCAAAGATCTAAATCATGTTCTCACTTCTCTAGCTAAAGTTTGGGCAAAAATTCTCATTTGGACATCTCCTATGTCAATCTCATGTCGTTCGAAATAATCTTCCATTTTCTTTGTGTGTTGCTGAGAAGTGTAAGTTCCAGTGACATCAAATAATGTAATTTTACTCTGATAATCTACTGGTAAGACACCCTGAGGTGTAGGCATGTTAAGAGGGGCATATCTGAGTGCCATAGCTCTAAGTTGGACATGATTGAGAACAGGAGTTGAGGTAACAAGGGGATTTGGGACAACAAGTGGAGTTGGGGTAATAGGGGTAATGGGTATTTGAAGAGTAGTGAAAGGCTGATGGGGGAGTGAAGGTATGAATGGTGATGAAGGACGATCTTCAGAAATGTGGGGAAATGATGGTGAGCTAAAAGAATTTGAAGTAGTTTCAGAAAGTTAAGGGATTCTATCAGAAGTTAGGGATGACTGAGGGGAATTCAAAAGGTACTGATCAACTGACAAGTTGGCTCGTTGGACTTCAAGTTCTCTTGTGAATTTTGGATCTGGGACTATGTCCATAAGTTCACTCCCAGAGTTGGTTCTAAACAGAGAGAGGTCAAAATACTCGTCAAAATGGATGTCTTCAATGAATAATCACTCAGCAGGGCATGAATTGGATCTAAAAATAGGTTTAGGGCTTACTAAACTTTCTTGTCTTCTGATTATTCTTAGAATAAGGTTGGGATTTTCAAATACAAGGGGAGAATTTGGATCAGGATTAGCCTTGGTATAGTGAGTTCTCCTTGAAGCCAGATTTCAAGCTTTTTCTACTTCTTTTCTTTTATGAAATTTTGAAATAACTTCTAATGACCCTTTAAGATGCTTAAAAATAAAAATTTTAATTTCTCAAAGGTTTACTAAGACTGGGATTTTGAGTTCCCCAGTATGGTCGCCACTATGTTATCACTCAAATTTTCCCTAGAAGTTATTAAAGAAGGAATAGTCCGAAGTAACCACAAACCTAATCTTTTAGACTCAGGTTCTAGCCAATCTAAGTCCAGAGAGGGCTCTCTCTTTATGATTTATTTTTGTTTTGGGCAGATTTCAGGCTAGTTATTAGTGCTCAAGGTGTTTTGTTTTGATTGGGTGGTGGAATTAAGAAAACAGATGGGAAGAGCAAGTATTCATGCCATTGGGTTATAGAGTCAATCAAGAAGGGTTTAAATGGATCTGATCTATCACTAAGGTAAGAGTCCAATGGGCAGGCTAGCACAACAAAAAACAAATCTGTAGGTTCAAATGGTTGGAGTAGTCCTAACCAGGGAAAATGGCAATAAAGAATCCTTAACCGGGATTAAGATGAAGAAAGGAAGGATGATCAGTAGCAAAGGGAAATGAAGAATCCTTTACTATGGACCAAAGGGGTGGGGGGGTAAACTACGGAAGTAAGGAGCAATTAAGAATTCCTAGACCAAGATAGTTTAGTAGAAAACATGTAGAAAGTAAACAGTTAAAATAGAGAGCACTTAAGCTAATTTTGAGATATTATTCCTTGTTTACTTTACAGATTTTATAAGAGACACATATGAATACTCATAACGTGAAGAGAAGACAATATTTAAACACGAAGAGATAATACTTATTCGTTCCAACTGTGCACAGGAATCCAGTGAAATGCCCTCAACTTTATTTCATATCTAGCAAAACCAGTCCAATCTTGAGTACAATAGCTCCTTAGCTCAAAATAAAATGTCTACAGAAATGTATTTTAATCCATCCAAAACACTACAAATAATGAATCATTTATACAAAATATGTTACAAAATATCTCATAACTATATGAGAATTATTCTAGGAAACAAAAATATATTCAACATGAAGATAGAGACAGATGGAGAACTGTCTTCTTGCTGTCCCTTTTATTATGACTATGATGGCTGTTGTAACTCGGCTTTGGCTCTTTCAGTTGCTTTGTAGTTGTGTGCTGGAATCACTTTATATCTTCTACCTACTGATACCATTTATCTGTTCTGCTTTGACTCTGTATTACTTGGCAGCCATGTTTTACCATGTAGATTTACTGCAGTAACTTATAGTAAATCTATAAGTTTAGTCCAACATTTACTGTCAGGTAATTTCATCCTTATCATTTTACTGTATATCTCATCAGCTTCTGTATATTTAGAAAAATTTGGCTGGCTTGTGAACAAGTGCTTCACCTCATGTTCTATGTAAAATAGATTCTCAAGACCATCATATAGTACTTTTCCAGTGGGCAAAGATTTAACCCCTGAAGTAATAGCTTGGTTTTTGGCCAGCTTGTTTAATCTTTCAATGTAATCTTCTTGGGTCATCAATTTGTCATGTATTACCATAGGACTGGGAAGTTCTTTTCTCTTAAGATGCCATATTTTGTCATGAAACTATCAATGTTTGTTTGGATGTTCTGACATCTTTTCTCCAAATTGAGCATGAGGTTCCTCTTGGGAAGAACCTTCTTTATTTCAATGATGGTTGCTGTTCTGTCATCAATATCTAATTCATCCAGTTGGTACTTGTTTCTGCTGTTCAAAAATGTGATCAATTGATTGACTTCTTCAGGTTTATCTCCCAATTCTTCCACTGTCTTGTGGATTGCCTCTATGGCCATTTTGACTAATTCAGTGTGTTAAAAAATAACCTGAATAGAAGGCCAAACATCATTGATGGAATCAATGATGTTTGCCCAAAGAATTTCTTTCATTTCTCCCAATGGTTCTTGCAATGTTAAGTCCTTTTCAAGGACTTTTATTATTTCTACCATCTTTTGGTTCTTTTGAGCTTCTTCTTTTTGCTGTATTTGTGCAAGTTTACAATTGGTTTCTAAACTCGACACTTGTTCTCTAAGTTTCTTCAGCTCAGTGTCCTAGATGCTCATTTTTTCCATGGCCTTTACCAATTTCGCTGTTTTTTCTGTGGAAGTACCTGTGCTTGTAGATCCCCCTGTGCCTGTTGATGTACCTATTACTGGCAAAGCTGTAGCTGGTGGAAGTGTGGGTGCTAAGGCAACAACTAAAGTGGAGGGTACTACAGTGGAGACTGTAGGAATCAATCTGAGGAGTGATAGCCAACTCACTCTGCTTAGACTGTATCAATTTGTCTAGCTCCTTTTCTGTTTCTTTCAATTTATCTTTCAGCTTTAGGAATAATTCCATAAGCTCTTCCTCCTTCTGTGTTTCCAACACTTTAGCTGTTTGAGGATGATGTAGTGGAGGAATTTTGAGCTGCTTCTTCACTGCAACTATATCATCATTTTTCTTCTTGATAAGATTTTCAGCACCTTTCACATCCTTGGGATCATGTCCTAGGTCTATGACTAAGTCCTCTAAGGACTTTATTCTGGTATCTTTGGCCTGTGATGAGGCCTTCTCCAACTGGAATTGTGCTGATATGTTATTCAGTGAATTCTCGAGCTGGTGGGCTGTAATTGCATGGGAGGATTGCTCATGATTTGCTCCGGTGGGGCAAGCTCTTCTGAAATCTCAGGCTGTTCAGATTCCTCTAGAAGCTCTATTCCCTCTGAGTGTTTTGATGCTTCTGGTTTCTTTGAAGGTTGCTGCTCCAATTGGCTTGGTTGCTCTGCTGTTTGTTCAATGTGTCTTTGTGATGGACTTTCTTCCGGCACTTGTACAAATGAATCCTCACCAAGTCTTATATCTAAATTAATCAATACATTTTTGACCACAGTTTCTGTACTATCCTGTCTACCAAAGTGTTTTCCACCCATTCAAATTGATTTGCATATTGTTCAATTTCAGGGATTCTATGGTGGATATAAGGAGATAATTTATTCTTTTGTCTCCTATTGCAAATGAAGTCATAAGGATCATATCTCCAGATGAAACTTTGTTTTAACCGCAGTTTTTGGAGGATTTCCTCTGCTACTTTTCCTACTTCTCTATTGTTACATATGAAAGGACCAAGCTGATATTTTATCCTAAGCTGAGCCTTCTTCTTGGCTTTGACAAAATGCACCTCATCTGAATTGATCATCTGTCTGTAGTACTCCAATGAAAATAATCTCATCGGGAGGTATCTGGGTAGCTTATAGGGAGGAAACTCACATCCATAGATTCTGATTTTAGTGTGGTTTTGGTACAAGTCCCAATCCCCCACTTTATACTATTTGGATAACTAAAGGACCCTCCTGATGTCTGCATTGATTTTGGGTGGAGGACTTCCTAGCAACATAGTTTCCACTGGGTGTACAAAGAGGTCTATGAAGTTAATATAAGAATATTGAGAGTAAAATTGGTGGGTCAACACAGTCCAGAAGACAAGTGATCTAGGGTTGCCTTTGGTATCAAGCTTTTGGAGGGCGATTGGAAATTTATCAGTTTGATAATACAAAAACAAATGATATAGAACTGAAGAATATATAAATACTCTTTCATTTTCTAACCTCATGAACTGATCATGCATTTTATCAGCAATGAACTTAGCATAGTCAAACATGATGGATGGTGGTTGGCCAGGAAAGTAGATGGACATAAAGGCTATGATGATTTCATAAAAAAACTTACTTGTATTATAACCTAACACATTGGATATCATGTCTATGATGTCTCGGCCAAGGTCAGAGAATATAGTCCATAGATAAGGGGGAGAGTCTTTTGGAGTGTATTCTTCTTCCCTGATGAAGGTCTGGTATAACTGAGTAAGGTGAATTGAGGTGAGTGTAGGGTATCTTTTCAACAAATCCCTAATAGAAAGAGGAGTCAGGCTTTGGCTCTGTTGTAATTGCAACATTTCATTTAAGGACTTAGCAGTGATAATGAACAATACTGACTGGTCAAGGGTTTTTACTTCTCTTTGGTTGGGATCATAGTTCATGTGGCAGTAATGTACAATCTTTGGGAAGATGTGAACTATGGGGAATTGGTATTTGGGTAATCCTGACTCCCAAAGCCCTATATTGTCTGCATGATTGAGGTACTAGTCTCTGTACCTGCAGGATAGTTTCAGAGGGGATTCTAAGACAAAGGTGTCTTTAATCTGGAAATCTTTATTAGCCAGTGGTAGATGGCTTTAATCCCTATGAGGAGTCGTAATGGGCATGACATTCAAAGCAATTGGGGCATCCATCCTTGGTTCTTGTGGATTCAAGGATGGGGGCAAAGGGTTTCAGAGAATTTTGGGAAAAATTGGTCTAATTCAGGTATTTCGAAGTCACTAGGCAACTTATTTCGCTAAATTAGTTAGTATTTGGAGCAATTTAGTTCAGGTTTGGCATGAAAATAGGGTTTTTCAGTGAAATTTGGGTAAATACTTGTTTCGGCTATTGAACGAAGCAATGGCAACTGTGCATAGTTGAAAGGTGGTTGAGAATTTCAACAGGTTCAATCAGTTGACGGTTGGTAGCAAGTTGATGGTTTGAATGTACTCTGTGTTTTGCATGGAATTCAGAATGTTCTTTTTCACGATAAAACAAAAAACTATAAGTTTTTTGGTTTTATGCGTAAAGTCAATGACTTTGGCGGGTACATGGAAAAATGACAGTTGGCACCAATGGGGGATGTGACGTTTTGTCGTGTAGTGGAGGTGGTAAGCGAAATCCATCCCACTGCTTTTTGGGATAAGTGGTTTTGGGGGGAGGCTGCTCGATGCCATTCATCGGGCGTCATGTAGCAGCAGGGTGAACAGTGAAACCGCTCACATCGGGCGGGTAAAGGTCGGCCTTCAGAGGCCGCCTGATATGAGTGTCGACTGTTGGATCTAAAGGGGTTAGATCGCACGATGATCGGGGCGATGATTTTATCAGAGATTTAATGGAGGGGCCCGACAAGGTTTTAATGAGCAGAAGGATTAATTAACTGTGGATTAGAGAGGCTTTAATGACATCGGGGGTGATTTGATAGGTGGAACAAGTTATTAATTAATCACTGATTGATTAATTAACCCTTTTTTATTCGGCAGAGGGTTATGGTCCTCAATTGGTCTCTGATTGGCTAATTAATACATTTAAGAATGTTTATTAATAAGGCTTATATTTCAAACCTTGGGGGTGGGATATTATCATATGGGTTTTACTAAAGTATACGGGAAAGGGGTATTTTTTGGGGAATTAATAAATAATGTTAGAAGTAAATATGAAATGAGAGCAGAAAACAAAATGAGCTAAGTATAATGTATTTTAAATTTATTTGCATTTCACATTACATATTATAACTTAGGCTAAAATGTGCATTTGTGGGTTTTTGTGGAAAAAAAGGGGTTTTGTATGGAGGTAATTGCTTTCCATAGGCAAATGGTGATTTTACCTTAGGAAAAGGGATTTCTTAGAGGAAATGAATGTAGAAGGGGATGAATGTTGGTGATGGGGCTTTCAGTACTTAGATCCTATAAGTTATTCGACCAAGGGTCCGGTCCCTCAGAAGTCAGAGAAATGCTCCAAGCCCCTTTAACTTAAGATTTTAGGTACTTTTGTCTTTACTTATGGGAAATTAGTAAATTAAGGGTAAAATTAATGGGGAAATTAACCACTTGAATTTATGTAACTGCTCAATTACCATCCATGCTTCAGTAACTTGATGCTGAAAGTAAATGATATGATCTTAACTAATCATTCATCATAATTCTACAACCATCCAACTACTTACCCATCTACTCATCCTACCATTTTTTCTACTCTTTATTAGGGTGCACTTAAGCTGGCAAACCCTTATCAAAATCTTTTTCTTTTCTCTTACAATGGAAATCTATCTAAGTCTATCCTTACTACATCGAAGGGCTCAGATTAAGCTATTGAGCTTCTTTTATTCACTTTACCTATCTACTTATCTACCAAGATTAAATAGTTTGGTCATATTTTATTCTCTATCTCTAAACATGAAATTCAAAGTATGGAATAACCAATATTAAATTGTTTGATTACCATGGATTGTGGCATGAATAAAAAGTTGCACACAATCATTATTATGCATAAAACATAAATGGTAGTGGCATCTGGACTTGCACACTTTCATGGTCTTTTTCTTTTTCCTTGGGGTTCATTTTTCATCTATTTTGACCTTTTTCATTCTTTTTGTCTTTTGATTTTTCTTTTAGGACATATCCTCTTTGCATTTTTTAATTTTTTGATTTTTTGAATATGGAAAACATTTGAGAAAGCAAAGGTATGTACATATTATAGGTTTAATATCATCCATTCATAAATTATGACTCCTATTGGCATAGGAACCTAACACAACTGATATCAGGTTAAGAGCGTACGAGAAAAGTAGTTTTCCCATGCTACATGTCGACCGCTAAGGTTAATCGCATGAAATCATAGAATACCATTTACAACTTTTGTCCGTGCGAGATACCGATTCCCACTTTTTGAATACTACCCACGTGCTCAATACGAAACTTAAAGAAATATGTTTAAGGAAGGGTTTAGCTCTTACCCCAAAAGGGAATATTAGTCTTTTAATATTTTCAAAAACCAAATTAATCGCGGTCAAATGTCCAAAAATTACAGTTTTCTAAACTTTTCGAATTGTGATAACTCCTTCATACGGTGTTGGTTTTTCAAACCATTCATGGCACCAGAATTAGGAAGACAAGATCTATCCGTCGCTCAGGTTTGACACTCTTTCGAACAATTTTTAATTTGAGCTATCATTTAGGTCATGGATCAATATTTGATCACTCCTCCCCATTAGGAATCTTTTGGACCCCAAAATACTGATATACTGATCTGTACAATAGATGAGAGTACAACACCCTCTTCTTTTCAACCTCCATACACTTGCCTTGCATGGATAGTGCCTTTGAATCGAAAATCGAAGGTAGTCAAAACTTCCCTTCCTCGATGCGCTTGTCCTCCTGTTAATAACTGTCTTCCTTGACCTCATTTAGAATTTCTGTTGAGAAGTTTACAGAAGGTAGCTGAATATCGCTTATTTGATCATCGACCCAAGGTGGCTCAAACAATTGTGAGATTAAATCATAAATATATGCATACTTAACTGAAATTTGCATATGTGCCAATGAAAGTATGTTTCACTATGTCAAGAAGTCAAACCACTTCTTACCAAAACACTTTTATGGCAACTTTTGCTGCTGCAAATATTCTTCTGACATCTTTTCAAAAACAACATAATGCAAAAAAACAACTTGACGACATAAATTCACATCATGCGAATCATCATCATGTCTCTTACATCTTGTGTACAAATTTTCGTTTAAATCACAAGACGACAAAAACCTACCTTTTTCAAACAATTGACTCTCCAAGTCAAGCATGTAGAAAAAGAACTTGAATTCCACCTCTTGTGAAACACTTCATTATTATCTCCCTTTTTCAATCTTGGAGACAAAATCAAGTTTTCCAAGTCAATATGGCATTGCATGCATGTTTAAACACAACAATCGACCATCAAGTTAATTACACATACATGTTCAAATACAATGAAATCATCAACATTCCTTTGTTGATACATACCATTCTCATGCATGTATTCCATTCTTCAACTTTCTCTCAAGCACAATCATAAGTGCAAGATCCTCAATCATATGTAGATGTACTTACAAAGTTGAAATGAACACAATTTTGCTGCAATAAAGCGAGTCTCATACTCAACTTTTTCATTCACCTTTTTGGTAAAACCCTGCAAATTCATTCCATTGGCAAAGGAATGTATCAAATCAAAAGACATGCAACCTTTAATTGGATACGAACTCTAACCATTTCTTACCAATCCAAATCAAAGGCGCTTCCTTTAACTGCATATTGACATCAACATGTGAATCCTCCTGAAACACATCAATTATGGAAACTTTCTTTCCATTCTTGCCATTCTCTTTTTCCACCTTCCTCAAATTTCGTGGAAGCATTGTTGGATTCAAAATCCAACACTTTCCAGCAATATTTCCTTGCTTATGGCAATAATTTCAACATATGTTAATCCCTTTTACAACATAATTTTCCTTGTCCAATGGACCTTTGGCTTCTTGCCTCCTTTTCTTCAAAATATATGTGGCCATTTTCTTCCAACATCTAGAAACACTATGGTTAACCAAACCACAAAAGGAAGATGCAATTTTTTTCCAATGCTTATGTGGAAATTTACCATTCTTAACATAATCAAAAGAAATGTGATTGAAATCATATTTATACCTTCCTCTTTCATCTTTTCTGCCTTCATGAGAAGGTGAATCAAATGAAGAAGTGGATCCCTTTGGAACACCATCAATCTCTTCAATGATTTTAGAGCTTTCACAACTCCCTTGTTCGAGTGCATGCATATGAACACGTTCTTCTTGCAAAGTATGTTTCAAACAATTACATTCCCCATGAATACAATCTTTACAAACTTGAGGTAGAGAAACTAAAATGAAACTCCTTCTAGGAACTATTTCAATTGCCTTCATGGAACTTTCTCCACAAGATTGTCCATAACCAAGACCCAAATACTTAGGCCTTTATTCAACCATTATTGGCTCAACAATGGCCTGTGCATGTTTTCCCAATCCTTTTCCTTCATAGCCCATTTTTTACATCAACATGGACCCTATGCCTCTTGTATGTTTTTCAAAATTACCAACATAAACATTCTTTGAGGAAATTGAAGACAAACTAGGATTGTTTACCTCTTCTTCAAACTGATGCTTGACTAAGGCTTCTTTGGCAACAAGGATTTGTGTCTCCAACTGATGCATCCTTTCTAGGTTCATATTTTCAATATGAATTTGGCTCTCCATTTCCTGCAATTTTTCAAAAAGCAACTGCTTCTCTTCCTTCATGGAATTCAATTGCTCTCGAAGTTTTGTGCTCTTCCTTTCATCTTCATACATTTGTTTCACCATATCCATCATGATGAACAAGTATCGCTTCATGTCTTCATCAAATAATCTTGTGAAAGAGGAGGATTTTGAAAACTCACTTGTGGAAGTTGTCATTATAGAACAAAAGAACTTCAACAAAATTCACAATGCTTTCAAAGAACTAATGGTTGTAGAGCCAAACTCTTATTCAAGAAGCCTTTTGCAAAAAAACCCTCTTGTGCTTCAAGGGTTGCCTTGAGGTCCTTTGGGTAAGGAGAATTCCTTTATCCCTTCATAAACTCAAGCAACAGTCAGTTTACAAACAGTCAAATAGTCAAATTCTTTATATTGTTTAAACACCTTTCAAGTCAAACAAGCAACCTATTACTCTGTCAATCAAGCAACTTATTGCTCTGCCAATCAAGCAACCATGCTCTGATACATCTTGATTTGAAATGGGGGTTTGATAACTTTTTATGCTTACAAGAACCTCCCACTCAGTTAAACAATTAAATGATCTAGCTTATATATGACATTTGCAGAATTAAATACTTGAAACAGGTGTATATCTTTTTATTTTAACTGTTTAAGTGCTTTAAGTCCATTTGTTTCTAATGATATTAAACACATATAACAACCATATAGTGCAGCAATAAAACATCCACACATAACAACAAATTTAATCTAGGAGTACACCTGAATATCGTGGGCTACGTATCCTTGAGCTTTTGTCATCTTGACTTGGCTCTTTGGGATTATGGAAAAGTTTCTTTTACAAGTTCCAAAATTAACTCCAGAGGTTACTGAATTAAACCAGTGGGCTTAAAATACCATCTATATCCTTGTCATGGCTGTCATCACTCTCCAAATAGATCTAAGCTCCCTTAGACTTGATTCCTTCAATTAGTGCTCTAAGCTACCCTGAGCTTCTTGATGGAACTAAATCGTTCAGAATTCTCCAACTATCACTGAAACCTCATCTACTATCTCTAGCACATATCAGACATTGAAAATAGACTGATTATTTGCTCAAAATGAGCACTGCATCCCCAAACTAGGGCTTCCTCCACGGTTGGCACTAGGTTGCCTGAAGATTCCCTGTAGCATCTAGGCATTTGGAAGTCTTCAAATGCTTCTAAAAATATTTGTAATGGATTTAGAAGGCTCAATACAGTCAGGAATGACTATTGATTCACTGAGAATGAGTACTGGTAGCTCCTACAACTTCCTCCAACCCCTAGTGGCCCTTAGCTCCAAAATCTCCCTGGATGAAAATATCTATGAAGATGAATTCTTCAGCTTCTTTGGATTGTTCCATTAGATTTAGAAGGCTCCAATTAGCCTATCTAGCCTCTTGTTTCACTCCCTCTGGTCGAAAACTGCTCCTGGAGTGCATTTAGTCAATATCCCCTAGGGATACTCCACCAAATTTGGTGAACTGCACCTAACTCCAGTTAAACTTGGTATATTTGCCTATGTTTAGCCGCTCCGACAAGATGACTGTCGAAGGCGAGCCATTATAATAACTGCTTGGGCATGCATATGATGTGGTATAATCCCGGTGGTTAGGGATAATTTTTCATAGAGCTGGCGGTCATGCAACTGCGTGTCAACCGTTTGCAACCGACAGTTACATTGGCATTGACACCTGATACCACTTTGATGCAGAAAAGATGTATCTTTACACAATTCACGCTTGGACCTATGGGTTATGGGCCCACGTCTACATCAGAAGCATTTCAAATAGCGGAATCTCCACTGTCGATCTATCCCACTTGATCCAACGGATATCGCGTCATCCGCTCACCAACTAACCCGGACGATCTCCACCGTCGATGTGACTCGTCTAATTGAATGACCATCATGCAATCTTGCGCAAATTATTGCATGATTGATATCAGGTCGAGAGTGCATGAGAAAAGTAGTTTTCTCGTGCTACGTGTCGATCGCTAAGGTTAATCACGTGAAATCGTAGAATAACATTTACAACTTTTTGTTTGCGTGAGATACCGTTTCCCACTTTTCGAATACTACCCATGTGCTTAATACAAAAGTTAAAGAAAGATGTTTAAGGAAAGGTTTAGCTGTTACCCCAAAAGGGAATATTCCATGGAATATTAATTTTTTTAATATTTTCAAAAACCAAATTAATCTTGGTCAAATGTCCAAAAATTGCAGTTTATTGGAATTTTCAAATTATGATAACTCCTTCATACGGTGTCAGTTTTTCGAGCCGTTCAGAGCGCTAGAATTAGGAAGATGAGATCTATCCAGTCCCTTAGGTTTGAAACTCTTTAGAACACTTTGAAATTTGAGCTATCATTTAGGTCATGGATCAATATATAATCATTCACTTTCAGATTTGCTTTTAGTTGCCCGTCGACAGGTCTGGGTAGCTTTGGCCTGGACTCTGCCTCACCAAACAACATTACATAATCCAAGGAAGGAAGGCTCTATCTTCCTCTCCAGAAATGCGCATTTCTGCCCAGGCACTATGCTTCAGGACTGCCTTGCGCATTTATGAGGGATAGTGAATGCTGGCCCAGAAAATTGCGCAATGTAGTCCCTGAGCAGTCATTGCCAACTGGAATTGTGAATTGCATAATCCCAATAGTCAACAATCAACCTCGATTGTGCATTGCACAAATCCAACAACCAATCTTTCCTCCTAGACAACCCAAACTACCTTTTGCACAGTTCTGGCAGCCAGTCACTCAACCTCCCAGAAGAAATTGCGCAATCTTTGACTGTCATTCCTCGAATTTGCTTTGGTTTTCCCTAGCAGATTTCTTGCCATGCATGTTGCTTTGTCTCCAGATATTTTAGGTGTTCATCCACCTCTTAGCAATACAAGAAAAGTGGCCTCCAAGAGAGCAGGATCAAAGGACACTGATGGAAGTGCAACTGGAGCAGCAATTGAGCAAGTGTCTGCATGTCTATTGATTTATGAAGATACTAAGTTGTTTCTAGACAAGGACATCAAGGTAAAATAGCAAGAGGTCAATGAAGGATTTGTAGGTACTTTTTGGGAAGACCTCGAAGACCGTCAGGTGTATGTGAACATTCACAAGTCTCGCTTGTATCGGATTGCATGCAGATACCCTGCGTTCCCATGTGTGGACATTATACATTGGATCGTCTCGCATACTTATCCCGAGATGATGACGCTGAGCAGTGTCAGTGGGACAAAGCTTACCACCTTCTGGGCACAATATTATGATGATATGTATCAGATGTCGATGCCCGTGACTATCATGGAGACTCGTTTTAGCTTACCCAATAGTAGTGCCAACTCCAGAGACATTCTGAAGAACTGGGTAAAGGAGCTGGCTAGATTTAGGATGACACCCAACCAGATCTATAAGACAAAGATACTACGGAAGGCATATCAATACTTGGTCATATTTTCATGTCGACTATGTGGTCAAGAAAGCATGGAAACCTTCCCACAGAGTTGGGTGATCACGCTGGACCAACTGGCCAAAGAGGGTAAACCATGTAAATGGTCGACATGTTGGCTCATTAGCTGAAGGAACATGTAAGGAAGGCTTGACAGTCACCGATAGGTTTGAAAGCAAAGATCTGCATGTCTTCCTACATCTTAGATGCAATCTATGCTCGACAGGAGTTCCCGGGCTTAGAGTGGGGATGGTCATTAGCGGAGACTGCTTTGAACACATATTGTAAGTTGTTGTTCAAATGTAGCGGCAGAGGAGTAATCACACAACTTTCCAATCACTTTGTCACCCCAGTTTACAAGATTATATTCGAATAGGATCCACCCTACATGTTGAAGCAAGCGATGGAGAAACTGATAGACATTGCTGATTGGTATGCCTCACCGTCCGACACCTTCATATGAATGTTCAGTGTAGAGAAGCCTCTACATGTTCTTCTGAAGTTTGCCTTGGCCATACTCATCATGCAGGAAGTATTATATCACATCTTGGTAGGATTGACAACTAGACTACACTGGAAGAAGAAGGCCCCTTATCCCGCTCTTCCATTGCGGATTGGGTTATATGAGATCAAGAGTTTCAAGTAAGTGGATGTCGAAGTAGAACAAATGAAGAAGTATCCATTCGACCTCCGGAGTTACAATCCGTATGACCCACATTGTATTTTGAAGGACCACTGCATGAGAGTATAGTTCAATTGGATCCACGGGGCATTTCATTGGGCCGAGGAGGACCCATGGAGATATTGCTACAGTTTCTCTAGACCCAATGAACAGGTTGGATTCGTTGTGGAGGGGTTAGCGAAGCAACATGAAGCAACATCCCGAAGAGCACCAACACCAATAGTAGCTGCAGAGGCAAGCATACTAGTGCATGGCAAGGGCAAGAGGAAGATTGTCGATCACATGGAGGAAGAGTAAAGCTACAAGTTTTGAGTAGATCCACTGGTAGAGAAAGCAGCTATGGCTATAGAAGAAAATAGGCAACAACGTGACATGCGAATTTCGTAAAGGCAGAGGGATAAGAGAAGAATGGAGGAAGCAAAGGTGGAGTTTCCTAAGTTGAAGGAGCAACTCCGGAAGGAACAAGAGCTGCTCAAACAGGAGAGGGAAGCATAACAACAACATGTACACTAGGGTGCACAACATGTGAAAACAGATGAAACAATGCCCATACAGGTAGTGGATTCATCAGAACAACTGGCATCAGGTAGACAGGGTGAACTATCATAGGAATAGGAATTCTCTCATGAGATAGAGCAAGCACTTTAATAATTGGATACAGATATGGAGCAACAGGAATTTTAATAGGACATCGACCTTATGCCTCACCACCAAGAGGTCGACTTACCTACTTCACCACATCCAGATCATGAGAAAGTCTCAAGCGATCGAGGAGGCACTAAGATCCTTCAAGATTAGACAGAAGGAGAGATGCACAACATCTCATTCAATGAGTCTCAACATAGAGTTGTGCAGTGTCATAGAGTGTTGACTCCAGATGATCATACATCTCTTGCGCAAGTTGAGGAATGAGTGATCATGTCTGACATGTGCAAACATCTAGCAGCCTTGGCCGATGCAACTAGAGTGTATGTTGAGGCCACTAGCTTAAGTGTTTGCTTTCTGGTAGTTGAAAATGAGCGAATGGTTAAGGAACTTCAGACGACCAAGCAAGGAGGAGAGTTGGTGATAGCGTCCGCCTGAGCTGAATAGAAGAAGGCAATACTAGATGAAGTTTTGTCCCTTGACACAATTATGCAAGTTTACTACCGTGCATAAGGCAGTTGTCCATCTCAACGGATGGTAGAAATGATGTGCTAGAAGAGCACGTATATTGATGGACTTGCATGGCACTGTTGATTACCTGAAAACATGGATGATGAGATACAAGGGATTCCTGCTTCACTTGCCTAAGATGATGAAGGGTAGTGTAGTTGAGCTGAAGGCATGTATCTGGAGTCAGATCCAGAACTATGAAGAGCTCCCGCATGTCATCACTAGTATAAAGGCTTCCCATGCACATGTGTTCAAGAGTATGGATGTTGTGGTGCACGCACATGCGATCCCATCTATTGGGACTCTCACCCAAGTGATGAAAAAGGCACAGGTCTAACTAGAGCTTGTCTTGTAATTCAACGAGTTGATGTGCATCACCACCAACCCATACTTGCCCATCAGTGTAGACATCATGCACAAGTATGTTGCTGGTATGACCACATTAAGGACAATGATGCATATGCTTACAAACGAGTTGGACAGAGGAGCCCAAGCAGTGTACCTAGATGCTATGGAGGCAAGAGTCAGGTTCCAGAAAGATGTCACCTTGGAGCACACAGACACCATTGGAGACTACCGATCTTGGCATCAGTATGTTATTGTTGATCAACACAAGGATGTTGAGGAGTTGGACTTCCATGGTTGTCTACATCATAGTGATGTATAACATGGCTTGCTTAAGCCATTTCTCTCACATGGGTACATGTGAATTGTAATGTAATGTCATGTCAAATGTAAGTCAAGTGTCGATAGTTGGATGTAATAGTTATAGAGTAGATGAAGAGTCATGAGGGTAGATGAACTGTCACAAAGGGGAATGTCAAGGTCACCCCACCCTTTTCTATAAATTGTCCCTCATAACTTATTGTAGAGGCTTTTTGGTCAGCCAAGCTTCCGATAAGACTATATTGGAGAGAGCTTGGACAATGTTGTAACAAGCCTTAGCTTCTCCACTGCGCATAGCTAGTACATCACTTTGGAGGAGCAGGTGGTTATGGCTGTAACGTTCTGCTATCAGAACTAGTGGTTGGGCATGGATGTATTGTATGATTGGAAATTACACTTCTTAATATAACAAGAGCCAACATGTTTCAAGCATATGTTGCATTTGTATTCTATGCCATATGGTTTACTCTAAATGATATATGTATCTGTGTACTTACGCATGCATGTATAGCTATCTGTGTATGTATGTATGAATCTTTCTGAAATGTGCTGTTGGTTTAACCATCACTTTGGATTTCTTGCTAACTTTCCTTCTGTGTTGTGATGTATCTTTGCTCATGTGTTCCCTTCTTAACTCTGTGCTATCACAGGTTTCCAAGGGGTGCACTCATCTCAACCCCCATGTGTTAGAACCTTTCATGCACCTTCCTTGGCTCACTGCAGTTGCCATACCCTTGCTACCAACAAAGTTATCTTACTTGCCTTTGTGCGAAATCATGGTCAAGGCATTAACATACGACCCACTGCTGGGACTCCTACACCAAACAATTTGAGGTCTAATTGGGACTTCTTATCGGGGAGATCCCCTGAGATGTTGGCGGGTCCAACACCATCAACACAATTGTAACCTAGGAAGATGTATAGTTGATTGTCACTTTAGTTGCTAGACACGCTCATTGGGCTGGAGGGATCGTCTCTATCCGCAGAGAGGATTAACCTTTTCAACAAATTGGCGACTCCACTAGGGAGCCTATGATCCTTTCTTTCTAATTCTTCACCTTGTCTTTTGACAAGTTTGATGAAACATTCATTCCTGGACTTCATTCTTTATCTGTAGTCAGTCTCACTTTCTGGTAAATACTTGAAGGTGGTTGATTTGAACTATTCTTGTAGATTTTGTGTTTTTTGTTTGTTTTTCTTGCCCATTGCGTTTTTGGCCTTGAGAGTCACGATGATATTGCGGATTTGTCAATTACAGTAGCGATTATCGCTGCTTTTCTCTTAACATGTGTGATGATAACAAAAGTTAAAGAAATTTAGGGTTTGTCTTCTGATTTTCAGTTCTTTTTGCCTTCTCCCAGTGATTTACCAGTGTGATTTGAGTTGACTCTTTTCTTACTTGATTACAACCACCTCTTAACTTGGTTTAAGTATGTTTGAAGTTTGATTAGCCTTTTAGGGTTCTAGGTATTCTAGGTCATCCTTCATCCGCTTGTTGATCTTCTCATTAGAGATCAATTACGTGTGTTAGTGAGTCTTTTGTGTGTTTGGGCATCCTTTGAAAATCACTTTTGTTTCTTGTGTCTTGAGTTGGTTTCATTAGTGTCGAATTGAGTAGATTCTGTGAAAGTCACTAAATTTTTGTTTGACAAACAATAGATTACAAATTGATTGTCTCATTTGAATAGAAAGGAAGTGTTTTCTTCCAGTTTGTGTTTCAAAAATTGAAAGTGAAAGTGTTTATCTTTTCATAGTTTTCAAAGCATTTTTTATTGCATTCAAATCATTAATGTGAAAGAGATTTTCATGTTGTTGGCTTGTTTGCATTATCTTTTACTTTTTGCACTATATTACATTGATTGCACTAAAGTGAAGAGAAATATCATCATTATATCTTAAGGTAGTTTTCTTTAAGGTTTTTGTTTTGGCATTGCATTTGCTTGTGGTAGGAAAGATTAGATTTCATGTTTGGCATTTAGCATTTGAAATTATCGTTAATGCACTTTTTGCTTGTTTGATGCATGATTTGGGTGATATTCTTCCCCACATAGATAATTTTCATCAAATTGAAGGATTTCATTTTATCATTTAGTTGCATTTTAGGAATAGGTAACATCGTTAAGGCCTTGAAATCGAAACATAAGTACAAGATCAACTTTAAAATCTATCAATTTATCTAAGGGGCATTTGAAAAATTAACGTTCACACTTAGTGGTCTAGGTTAGAGATGTGTTCCGATGTCTATAAAACTTAGAAACTGTCATTCACATTTGCACTAGACAACGCTAGCATAGAATTATGCTTCCTGTACCGTCGAGTATATAAAGGGAGACCCTCATAGGTTGCAAACCTTTATCCATAGAAAGCTGCATCTACCGCCCTGTAAACATGATACACCGAACATAGATTTCGGGGAGATTGCCTGCATGTACATCAAGTCCTTGGTAAATTTATTTGCTGAGGTGTATATTGCAGTTCACTGTTAGTTGGTAATCCTTTTGCCTAGAGTTACTTGAGTGGTCATTTCGAGCTTTTCTGACTCTTTAAATTTGAAAATATCATCAAGCACTTGCTCTTTCAAGATTGCTAAACCATTGAAAGAGACTAGAGTCACCTTTTCATCCTTTTATTGACTCTTAAAAGATGAAAAGGCAAAGATTTTGTTTCTAAAATAACTGCCCATAAGAAACATGTCGAACCCAAGCGGTTGCCTCTTGGACCAATATTGAGTAATTCCATGTTAATTTCAAGATTGTTAAAAATCCCTCAACGAATCTCCTTTCCTTTTTTGCTTTTGAGAGGAAGTCATCATGGTTGAACCATTGAGTTCATCTCATAGTTCCCCTTCGTTGTTTGATATTGAAAGGTCCTCCAAAGGAGTTCATCCAGAGCTTCCTCAGTCACTTGAGGATCAAGGTTTTGAACTCGGGATTATTCCAAGTTTCCAACCCTTATCTTCTTGTCCACCTCCATTAGATTCCTGGTCACCTCAAGAATGTGATCCTGATACCTATGATAATACTATTCAGACCCATGAGAGTCCGCAAAGGCTTGTTCTTTATTCGTCACCCTTGTTGTTTTATTCTTTTGTGATATATCCTCAATGTCCTTATAGTCCTTACGATTAGCCTGGTATTACTTTGGATTTATCCCCTCGCACATCTTGGGTTCCTCGTCACCAGTTGTTTCCATCTCTGGAGTCAGAAGATGAAATCCCAACCTCTTCGCTGGGTCATTCAGAAGTTTCTGCTACCCATACTCCTCATATTGATGTTGAAAAAGGGTATGAATTTATTCCATAAGGTTTTCCTTTTTTAGGAAGAGTCTTGTCTCTCACCCTTCCTGAAACTAGTGGACCCATGTTGCCACTTGGTTATCCAACCTTAGCTCGGTTAGTTTTAGGTACTCCCAGTGCTTCTTCATTGTATCAAAATCCCATTTGGTCTTCAAATGCTATGCCTACATCCAGTCCATTCATTCAAAATGCAACCTCTCGAACTTCTGTAAAAACTTCTGTCATGTCAGTTCCTGTTCAACCTACGATTCTATCGCAACCTGTCTCATCGTTTCAACTGACTCTTCCGGTACAATCGATTGTTTTAGGCCAGGTTTCAGTTAGTTCTTCTACCCCTCCATCAAGTGGATAGAATGTGCCACCACCTGGGGGGAAAGATCTGAATACTCCTCTTGTGTCGGGTGAAACCAATGTGAGTGCATTACAAACTCACATGGTTGGAGTTAATCAACCTTATTATGGTAATATTCCTAACCTTGTTGGTCCATTCGGGTCAGGAAACATGCAATATCAATATCCTTATATGGCTCAGATTCCACTCCAACAGGCTTATGTCCCATATGGTTCACAAGCCTTGGTTAATCCATCTTACATTCCTCAAGCAAGAGCTTATATCTAGCTTGGTCAATCCACTATTCTTGGTGGATATGGTTAGATTCATTTTGGAAATTTCCAATACCCATAGGGTATATCCCAAGGAACTGTCCAACAACCCTTACAACAGCACGAACAATCTTTGTAGCAATACAGACAACCTTTGCAGTAGCAAGGGAAACCTTTGTAGCAACAAGGGAAACTTGTGTAGCAACAAGGGAAAACTTTGCAGCAACAAGGGAAACTATTACAGCAGTAGGGGGAACATTTTTCATAGTCTCAACAGTCGTTGCAGAAACAAGCTCAGTTTTTTCAGTAGCCTATTCAACCTTTGTACTCGCAAGGACAACCTTTGTAGCAGCAAGGTTAACAGGTTAACCTTTACATCAAGGTCAACCTTTACAACAACAAAGTCAGCCTTTGTAGCAACAAGGTAAACCTTGGCAGAATCAAGATCTATATGCATATCAACAAGGTCAGCCCTTGCAAGCCCAAGGTCAACCCCTACAGCAACAGGGTCACTCTCTTCAGGTTCAGGATCATTGGGTTCAACAATCTTACAACCCATATGCCACATACAATTTTTATCGGTGGTCTATGGTAGGTCGATATCAAACCTACCTTGGAAAAAATTTGCCTTATGGTCAAGGTAGCCCTTAGTGGGGGAAAAATCAGGTCCCCTATGGACAAAATCCCCCACTGTGGGGGAAAATCCCTTACCAACAAGGATGGAACCCACAATTTGGGTCTCCTCAAATACCCTATATGTCGTTTAACACACAATTTTGTTTTTTGGCTACGTTGGAGCTGCTCGATGTTTCAAGGCTCATGAATGATCCTATTCTTCATTCACCTTACTAGCCTCTAGTTCTAACTAAAATTCCAAGCGATTGCCCCAAATTCGAGGGAAATTCTAAGGAGGACCCGCAAGTCCATGTGACGACATATAACCTATGGTGCTCCTCCAATTCGTATTTCGATGATTCTATCAGTCTTTGACTCTTTCAGAGAACTCTCAGAGGTGCTTCCGCAAAATGGTATATCGAGTTGCCTCGAGGTATCTATGCTGACTTCAACTCTCTAGCTATGGCCTTTCTCACCCACTTCCAATTGCATATTTGATACGAAATTGCAACTCATTTGCTCACATCCCTTAAGCAAGACACCACGACCCACATTTATGATCATATCCATGAATGGAGACATTGACGTTGCCTCATCAAATTCAATATTGCTGAAGAGTTGTTGACTGGATGGTTCACAAAATCATTCATTAACAAGATTTCTAAGGATATAGCTATGGGTGGATGTGTTAAGGAAGAACAAGCTATTTCCCTTGCTCAGTATCTAGACTTAGTCTATTCGCAATCTGGCACATTGTATGAGATGTTACTTGATGCTTTGAGACCATCTTCAGATCTGACAACATCAAAGTCTCCTGATGCATCGCCTGTTGATGGTGTGATTGGTTCCGTGTCTTAGAATTCCATGAAAGCTTCTTCGAAGCAGAAATATGTTTCAAGCACTGGTTCCAATAATACTTCAAAAAATTCATCCAGTCCTGGTCAAACCTCTTAGGTACATGTTGTTCAGTCTACCACAATAGAGAAGGCCTCTAAAGGTAAGAAAAAAGGCAAAGGTAAAGCCAAAGATGATGCCCCAAAATAGGATCCACCCAAGTCATTTGCTGATGATGCTTCTAAGAGAAAGTTGAAATATCCTTGCCTGATCTGTGAGGAAGATCATTACAACAAAGATTTTCCCCGACGTTCTGAAGTTAACTGCTTATTGAAAGGGACCTCCTATATTTTAAAAGAGCATTTTCCATCTCAGCAGATGCAGTTGGTAGACCAACCATTGTCCTCTACGTCATCTAGTTCCCAAGTTTCATGATGCAAGGTTCATCACCTATTTCAATTGATACTCGAACTAAGTACTATCAAACCATGCATAAGAAAGTGGTGGAGAAAGAAGTCACCCATATCCTTTCTACTTCTACTCTCTCCAATTTTGGTCTACTCCATATTGAGTACCCTAACATTGAATCCATAATCCGACCACTTCCCAAGGGTGTTCTTCGGAAATCATCTTATAATCTGAATGTTAGAGATGCACAACACTACAATATTGTTAAGGATTTAGCTCAAGCACCTTCGACGATGTCTAACTTGGAGGTTCTCCAAACCTGTCCAATGCAAGAGAGGTCACTATTGTTTACTATAGGTGCTATTGATCCTTCTGATTCGAGTCTGATTACCTTTGATATTCAAAACCACGTTCCTCGTCATTCACATCAGTTTTCTTTTCTGATACAAGTTCTTATTAAAGGAAAGATGATCCATCGAACTTTTATTGATGAAGGTGCCTCTACCTACATCATGTCTGTTTCATGTTAGAAGGCCATTGGCTCTCCTTCTCTTAACCAATCCCTGAATACCTTGAAATCATTTGATGACAGAGGTTCACGTCCATATGGTATTCTCACGAACTTACTGATTACATTAGAAGGCAAGACCATTGAATTAGAAGTGGAAGTTGTAGATGTGAATCTCAACTACAACCTTCTTCTTGGGTGCAACTAGACCCACACTATGTTTTGTCTAGTGTCTTCTTTGTTCTGGGTGCTTCGTTTTCCTCACGAAGGAAAAATTGTCACGTCGATCAACTGTCTTTCTTCTCTTCTAGTTCATCAAACGACAACATCCCTTACATGGGAAATACTGAGATTCCTTATGACAGTGTGGGGGCAGGTCTCTTCAAAGTATCTGCTTTAATGGGTAATTTTACTCTCCCACCTCCAAATGTGCCTTCAATCAATATGATCTCAGTTTCTACGGATCCTTGGATTATTCCTACTCCGGATTAGATTGATTCATTTGGCGATTTTATGCCTTGAAGTATAATTGAGAAAAATTATCAAGAAATTTTCTTAGCTTCGATGGCCGCTTTAGAAAGTCATACTGTTTTCAGTATGAACCTAGACACTTCTGTGCCATCTCCTTGGCTTGGTTCTTAGGATTATTTGGATCCTCTGAACGAGAAATTCCCCACCGACGAGAGTATCATTGATGTCATGTCTCTGGAAAAAACTCCTCGGAATGGTCTCCATCATTGTTATTCATTTCTTCCTAGCCTCGGTAAGATGCCTTCCTGCCGTGAAGCGTTTGTTTCTCATTGTTCAATGTCTCCACTTCAAACACCTGTCCTGGTGCATGAAGTCCTGTCGGAGGGTAATATGGGGAACATCACTGTCATTATGCCACTTGACATTTCCATTAAACTTATTTACTGTCGAGAACATTCATATTGGGATTTCCTGTTCTCCATATGAGATCAAGGTTTACACTGAACTTTTCAATGAATTTCAAGAAGTCTTCGCGTGGTCATACAAAGAAATTCCTGGTATTGATCCAACAATAGTGGTGCATGAAATACCGACTTATCCTGGTGCCAAGCCTGTTCGCAAATGGATTCACCCCATGCATCCTCGAAAGGCTGCTACTATTAAAATAGAAGTGGAGAAGCTTTTAAAAGTAGGTTTTATTTATCCCATCCCATTGACAGATCGGGTGTCCAACATTGTCCCTGTTGCTAAAAAGTAGGGTACGATCCATGTTTGTGTTGATTACCATGATATCAATCACGCATGTACAAAAGACAATTATCCCACTCTGTTTATCAATCAAATCATCGACGACTGCACTGGGAGTGATATTTTCTCATTCATGGATGATTTTTTTGGCTACAAGAAGATCAAGATTTCACCAGCTGAACAACATAAAACGACCTTTATCTGTCCCTGGGGCACTTTTGCTTATAAAAAGCTTCCTTTCTGTTTAAAGAATGCTGGCGCTACCTTCCAAAGACAAATGTCTTATGCATTTCATGACATTCGTCACATTGTTCAGCCTTACCTCGACGACTTACCAACCCATTCTGCTAAGTGTCATGACCATCTGGATCACTTAAGATCCATTTTTTTACGATGTCGGCATTATAACATCCGTCTCAATCCACACAAGTTTGTATTTTGCATTGAGTCTGGCTGATTCTTGGGTTCTTTGGTGTCCCACGAATGTATCTGAATTGATCCTTTAAAAGTTGAGGCTGTTGCTAGCTTACACCCCCCCAAACTTCATTGCTGCAATTACAAAGCCTGCAAGGAAAGGCTAACTTTCTCCATCGATTCGTTCCTAATTATGCTAAACTCACCATAGGTTTCACTCGCTTACTTAAGAAGGGGATCCCTTTCATTTGGTATGAATTTGCCCAAAAATCATTCGATGGTTTGAAAGGCACACTTATCAGTGCCCCTTTACTGCATCCCCCTGATTATCGAGGCGATTATTTCCTGTACTTGGCTGCAACTGATACTACTATTGCTATGGTGTTAGTTCAAGATGATGACGATGGAAACAAGCATTTGTTTGATTATTTAAGCTACAATCTTCTCGAAACTGAGTCTTGATATGCCCATGTCGAGAAGCTTTCCTTGGCAGTAGTCCAAAGATTTTATCACTATATCCTTTTATGGAAACCCACAATGATTTTCGATTGTAGCCCCATGACCTATAGGATCGCTATCTTGCAGGAGTTTGATTTGGAGTTTACTGCCGCCAAATCCAAGAAATTGCTCATTTTTGCTGAGTTGATATGTGCCCTTCTGTATGCAAGCACTTATACTGATTTTACTAAGAAAATTCCCGATGAAACTTTGTTTCTGATCAACACTCTCGACCCGTGGTATGGTGATATTAACGTTTATCTCCAAACCCAAACCTTCTAATTTGAGTTGTCTCGATCTGAGCGATGCGGCATCCGGAATCATGTAGAAATTCTCACTGTAGATTAACTTGATTATGCAATATATCTAAAGCAAAATATTTAATCTACTTATACGATCAAACTTATGGAAGCTTAATAGATTTGAACAAGATCAAGCGGAACACATATAACAGAGAAGTAGAATCAATGCACATGAAACATAAAAGAATACTCTGGGGAAAGCCTCAGCTAAAAACTCCGCTATCTGTATTATCATATAAGGTGGAAATGCATCAAGATTACAAAACGCTTTAGCTCTCATAGCTAGCCAGCTCTCAGTACAATCCTCCTGGATTCTCACAGGCAATCAAAGATTTTCACAAGCCTTCTCCTCTACCCTCCAAGCTCCTATTTCCTTGCGTTGTTTCTCCTGGCTGATCCTACTATTACCAAGTGTAACACTGATCACTCACACTGATCTCACACCTTGTAAAACTGCGCAATCCTCAAGGAATCTTATTCCTTATGCATGGATGAGTTTCATTTATAGGAAAACTCATGCAACTGATAGTAACCTGTCCTTGGCATTTAGCTCAGCTGGTTCTTTCTCAAATAGACATGCATGAGTTAATGATGAAAGAATCTTCAATTATCTGGAGTACACTAGTTGGATGCATGCATGCATTAACTGAATGAACTCACAATTAGTTCCTCAAACAGTTTGGAACTAATTTAACTGGACTTAACTCAGTAAACTGAGCTAACTAATTACAACTCAAATATAACTCAATCTTATATTTTTAATTAAGGGATAATCTCCTTAATTTAAGGGATAACTGTTGCATGACTTCACAAAGACTTCTAGCTTGAATTTCTCCAATTAATTAATCCAAGATGAATTAATTAATTATTTTTCAAGCAACTGGTGAGACTAAATTCGAATTTTAATTCAAGGACAAATTAAAATTAGAATATTCTGGATTCTATTTTTAACATTTCTTGTTGCTATTTTAAACACTCCTTCTCAATAAGAAAGGAATTCAACTCGATCCCGACCCTGAACCTTTGGAATGTTCAACATGCAACACTACTCTCTAGTGTTGTTGCTCCAACAACTCTAGAAACAAAAAAACATTCAACCTGAATCAGAATGATGCCTCTATCATCAAAGTCTCTAACTGCTATTGCCTCTGTCGACTGAAAACTCTGCGCTTCTACTCACTCAACGTTTTTGCACTGTTGTCAACCCTTCTCTGCGCTCTTCAATATTTGACTGCTCTAGCCTTTGTCACTTTGATCTCTGACTGCATCAATCCCACTGATTCCTCCTATTGCATCCGTGCTACTGTTGGTCCTTTCTCCTAGCACTGCATTCGCATTGCACCTCCTCTCATCATGTTGCATCATGTTTCCCACTGCTGTAGTACAACTCAGTTACTAAGAAGTAAGTAACTGATCTCCCAACTAACCTCCCTGTAGGGCTAGAAACACCCATTGATGACGAAGCTCCCTCTGTTGCTCCATCTGCATCAGTCTCTACCCACTCATCCAATCTTACTACTCCTCATCAGGGCTCCCGTAGAAAGATCTAATCAAAGAGGTTGGGTACCTCAAGGATCCTGCCCCTATTTCAACCTTCTTGAGACTATCACTTCACATCACCCCACCTCACACCTGGAGGTATGGCTACATGTGATCCTTCTGCCCACTTGGCTCCAAATTTCCCCCTACTGGATGTCTATGCATGAGTGGATGCCTCCACTCGGTCTCCTCTCAGCATCTCCAATTGTGGCTCCTCCACAATCGTCTGAGACTTCTTCTGGGGCTACATGTTGAAAGGTAATTTACTTTCCCTCTCAGCCACCAAGTCTCTAACATTTTCCTTGCTCCTCAAGGCTTTGCATGCATCTTGAACCTCAAAAGCATACATGTTATTGACTCGTGAATCAATCTGTTTCACCTGTCTCGTGGTGATGTGTCTAAGGAAAACCTTTCCCTTACTGAACACAACATCGTAGCCTTTTTCCTCCAACATCGTGATTGATACCAAATTTTTCTTCAGCCTAGGCACATACTTCACATCTGTCAAGGTGATAAGAGCTCCATGCTCCCTCTGAAATGCAACTGTACCCAGTCCTGAAACACTATACCTTTCATCGTCACCCATCTCTATGCGCATCTTGAGGTCTTTCTCCTCCTTGGTAATGAATAAACGTTTATCACCGATCATGTGGAATGAGGCTCCACTGTCAAGAAACCAACCACAACCCATCATCGATGACACCATGCATGCGATGAGGGTGAATTCCATCTCGAACTGAGAGGCTAATTCCTCACCTTTAGATCCTTCCGAGGATCCCTTCTTGGACTTCTTCGATGGGCAATTAGTCTCATAATGACCCATCTCGTGACAATTAAATCATCTCACTTTAGACTTGTCACTCTTCTTCCCTCCATGAGAAGAATTCAATTTGGGATGAGAATCCTTCTCCTTCCATTTCCTTACCTTACTTGCTAAGGCTAGTTTTTATTCATCCTCCTTTGATGAAGAACCATCTCGTGTTCTCCTCTTGATCTCCTCCTACATAAGGTCAAACCACAATCATTCCCAATCTGGAAGTTTCTCCCTTCCATTTATAGATTCCTAGTATCTATGCCAGCCCTTTGGAAGGCCAAGGAGAGCGAGGCTCACCATATCATCATCGGCAGTAGTTATTCCCACACTTCCAAGCTCATATATACAGGTGATGAGCTTGTTCACATATGTGAAAATAGTATCACCGTTCTCCATCTTGATTTTTTGAAGCTTATCCTTGAGCGCCAATTTCCTCTGGTCACTACTTTTCTGATATAGGTCCTTCACTGTCTTCCACATTGAAAACAGAGTCTCCTTCCCATGGAGACTAGAGACAATATGGTCTTGAACTCCCTCCAGAAGAATCCTTCTCGCCTTCGCCACACACTTCTTCCATTTAGCCAATTCTTATGCATTAGCTGCAGCTGGATTGGGGATTTCTTGATCAATGAAATCCTTAAAACCATTTTCTTCTAATACCACTTCCATGCTATCCTTCCATGCTATGTAATTCGAGCTTCCATCCAGAGCATACTCGAGTCTCAAGCCATTGAACACCATTGGTGAACTTTGAGGTGTGATAAGAATTCGATTTTGCACCTGCAACCAAGAAATTCAACCTTTGAATTTCCCTTCTAAGTGTATTGTTCACAACTTCGATCACCTTTGCTTCGATACCATGTAGAAATTCTGACTGTAGATTAACCTGATTATGTAATATAACTAAAGGAAAATACTTAATCTACTTCTACAATCAAACTTGTGGAAGCTTAATAGATTTGAGCAAGATCAAGTGGAACACATATAACAGAGAAGCAAAATCAATGCACATGAAACACAGAAGAATACTCTGGGGAAAGCCTTAGCTAAAAACCTCGCTATCTGTATTATCATACAAGGTAGAAATACATCAAGATTACACAATGCTTTAGCTCTCACAACTAGCTAGCTCTCAGTACAATCCTCCTGGATGCTCACATGCAATAAAAGCTTCTCACAAGCTTTGTCCTCTACCCTCCAAGATCCTATTTCTTTGCGCTCTTTCTCCTGGGTGATCCTATTGTTACCAAGTGTAACACTGATCACTCACACTGATCTCACACCTTGTAAGACTGTGCAATCCTCAAGGAATCTTATTCCTTTTGCATGGATGAGTTTCCTTTATAGGAAAACTCATGCAACTGATAGTAACCTGTCCTTAACATTTAGCTCAACTGGGTCTTTCTCAAAACAGACATGCATGAGTTAATGATGAGAGAGTCTTCAGTTATCTAGAGTACACTAGTTGGATGCATGCATGCATTAACTGACCGAACTCACAATTAGTTCCTCAAACAGTTTGGAACTAATTTAACTAGACTTAACTCAGTAAACTAAGATAACTAATTACAACTCAAATATAACTCATTCTTATCTCCTTAATCCAATATGAATTTCTTCAACTAATTAATCCAATATGAATTAATTAATTATTTTTCAAGTAGCTGGTGAGACCAAATTTGAATTTTAATTCAAGGACAAATTAAAATTGGAATATTTTTGATTCTATTTTTAACATTTCTTGTTGCTATTTTCAACACATCAGTCCCAACCTTATCGGATCCTTGGTGATACATTGTATTGGGTCGGTGTGGACTCTGTTCTTTGCAGGTGTCTCACCCTAGAAGAGGTTGAAAGGGTCTTGAATGATTGCCACTCTAGTGCCTGTGGGGGTCATATGTCAGGCTACGCCACTGCTTAGAAAATCCTCCACGCTAGTTATTTCTAGCCTTCTATCTTCAAATATTGTATTCTAGCTATTAAAAAATGCCATGAATGCCAAATTTTCAACAGCAAGCAGCTTTCTCCACCCACACCCTTACACACAGTAGTTACTGTTGGCCCATTTTCTAAATGGGGCATTGATTTCATGACATGTAACCCTCGCTCAACTGATGGGCATGGTTATATAATCGTCACCATCAACTATTTTACTAAATGGGTTGAGGTAATTCTTACATACAATGCTAATGGTATCACTGCTGCTCAGTTCCTTTTTAACAATGTCATAGCACTTGGTGTTCCTCAAGCCATTGTAACTAACCATGGATCACATTTTCGTTAGTACATGATGGCAGAGCTAACTACTTAATTGGGCCTTTGCCATGATAACTCAACTCCTTATTATCCACAGACCAATGGCCAATTTGAGGCAGTTAATAAAGTTTTAATCACTATGCTTCAATGTATGGTTGTGAAGCATAAAAAGGATTGGAATTTGATGCTATTCTCAATTCTCTGGGCTTTCCGAACCTCTGCTAGGATGACCACTAGATTCACTCCATTCCAGCTGGTATATGGTTTAGAAGAAACTCTTCTAATCGAATGCGAAATCCATTCACTTAAAATAGCTATCGAACTTTTTCTAGATACCTCACCTGAAGAGGAACGACAATTGTATCTTGAGAGGCTTGACAAGACTCATCGAAGCTCAAAAGAAATGTGTCAAAATTCATTTTGACCAAACCGTTTCTCCTCATACTTTTGCTAAAGGTGACTTGGTCCTTCCTTATGATCAAGCCAATGATAAATTGGGAGCAGGAAAGTTCGAACCCATGTTGCATGGGTCCTACATTGTTAAGCGTGTCTTACAAAAAGGTGTGCACGAGCTATGTGATTATGAGGGAAATGCATTGTCATAGCCCTGCAATGGGTTGTATCTAAAGAAGTACTATGCATGAAATTTGTGTAATGACTTTTGTACATTAGTGTGTTTTTTTGATTTTTGGTGTGTTTCTTTGCTTTGCAGACATGTGTTTTTCTACATACCCTATTTTCCACTCGGTTTGTAGCTGTAGTCAAGCCATTATGTTGGTTTTGCTAATGGTGCCCCTAATAGAGAGCTGATTAACTTACAAGGTATATGCTTTGGTCAAACAACTAATAATATTGCTGAATACAATGCAATCATTGAACTCTTGTTAGAAGTAGTTGCTCTTGGCATTAGGGATTTAGTTGTCAAGTTGGATTCACAGCTTGTTGTGTTACAGTTAAACAATCATTACTCATTGAGAAATCCACAAATATTGCATATGTATCTACGTGTTAGATTATTGGAAATAAATTTTGATTTCATCACATATCAACATATTCCACGTAATTTAAATACATTAACAGATGCATTAGAAAAGTTTGTTCTTGATAGGCATTTGTGTCATATATAAAACTGATCATATTATGGACACATAAGTAGAAAATAGAACATGCATATATATATATATTATATAATATATATATATATATATATATATATAATATATATATATATATATATTGTGTCTATTAGAGTGTTTACATCAAGATATAAAAAAAAAGTGTTCTGGGACACTTGGCTTTCAAAGCCTACAAAATGCGTAAAAGAGCTAGAAAGGCTATCAACCTACACGTTGCTCATGATAGCATGAGGCTTCTCTAATCACCCAGTCTAGTAGCTGGCACAGTCTCATAGATACTACCACTGTGTGTCTCTTCCAATGTAGTGGAACATCATCAATAGTGGCATACTCTGGGACTCGTTGAGTTATAGCCTCCAGGTTGCGCTCCATCTCAGCTAAGGGGTTTGCACCTTCTTCATAGTCTGCACCCAATATTTGATGAACAAATCGCCGTGCTATTGGAAACATGCCAGGTGGCCTCTCTGGTCCCACATCTACACATTTATCATAAGTTGAGTCTTTGTTTACACTTTTATAAAAATCATAAAACTTGAAAAAATCCAAAATCAAGTTTTTACCTGCATCAGTCCACTATTCTCCTGGTGGTAGAGGTAGATTTGGATCCCACCTAAAATCCGTGCCAGCGTAAGCATAGTCGTCTACCACAAGCAGTTGGAATTCTAGCCAAGACAAAAATTGTGGTGGGTAATGCATATGTTGATCCGTTCCTCCTCGAGGCATGAGTTGACTCCATCTCAGTAGTCTCAAATCTTGGGGGGCAAGATTTTGTACCTTTGCCCATTGATACCAGAATAAGGGCACTCGCTCTAAAAATAAGGTCACCAGTATCGATCCAAAACTGAATTGCTTCAAGTGTCCATGTTTCCCCTTGGTTAGTGGTCTCTTCATATTTATCAAAAGGCCTCCACACCAGTTGAATATGGTGGGAGTCAAACATGCAATAGCATATTGGAAGTAAGATTTTGAAGCCTCATGCAAGGCTTGTGTACAAGATACACGCGTCATAGTGAATAAGATCATTCTCAAGACGAGGTTTTTGGTGATTGTTTCTATCTTCACCTTCCCTCCATTGGTCATTTTGACACCTGGACAACGCCTTTGGACTAGAGTTCTCGTCCTTTCACCCTCTAGGAGAGATCGAAAGAGTTGGATCGCTTCCCCTCATCGAGACAATCCTGTGATGAAGTAGATATCCATCTCCTCAAGTTCTAGTTCCTGGCCTTTTATGATGAATATCTCTCCATCTACATCCCAGAGGCTGATCGGATAGGGCAACAATTCCATCTGGGCTCTTAACCCCATGTTCCTAAGGAACTTTAGCAGTCCGCAATTCCTCAGAGCATTTATGCATTCAGGGTTCTGAGCAGCTTGGTGGTCTTTGACCTCATGGCCTCTTTCTTTCCAGTCTAGAACCATTATCTCCTGCAAAACATCATTTAACACCAATTAATGATTTTTTCATGGATTAAAATAAAAAAATTTTGCTTGAAAAGAGGGGGTTTCTTCCAAAAACTCCATCTAGGTGCCATTGCATTTGTTTTTACAAACATAGCAATATCATCGTGCGAGCGTTTGGGCTCGAGTGCGATCATTGCAGGTCCGATGACCATACCCGTGATGATTTTCGACGCCCTGAAAATTAAAAATCCTCCCTTATAGCATAGAAATTATTGTTTAAAATGCATAAAAAGGTGATAAAATTCAAGAGTAGGGATGGGCCTCTTACCTATTTCAGACGGTTCACGAAATGGCACTCTAGATCTCCTGTAACAGCCACTTGAAAATCGAGAAAATTTGGACATAAATGCACTTTCAGAGCTTACTATGGTAAAATGGTAAAAAATAAAATTACTTTTGATTACTTATAAGTTTTAAAAGCAATTTTTGTCAATATTTTCATGATATTTTAATATTTTTTCTTGATATCAGTGATGGTGCGTTTCTTTGTGCAGTTACATGTATCTTCAAGTGAACAATGATCATTATTGATTGATTCTTGTGAGTTTTGTTTTATCTCTTTTTCAGACCCATTAAATGAACGATAAAGGAACCCCCCTGGTGTCATATTTGAGCTCTTTTCTGACTCTTGAAAACTGAAGAGATTGTTGAGTACTTGTCGTTTTGAACTCGTTAAAGTAAATTAATCTATGTCACCTCAGTATACGTTTACCCCTTTTTCAGGTTGAGATTGACTATTTACGAAAAAGGTACAACTTGATCAACATGGTTAAGAGGTTCTCTCAGATATTGTTTTCTACCTTTTCGGATTCAAGAGAAAAATTATGAAAAGGGACACGATGGAGGTTTCTTTTTCATATCTTTTTGAAACTCTCTAAATGTGAAAAAGATATTGAGTTATTCTTACATCGGACTCATGAAAACTTTACGATGAAAGACTCATCACCATGATGAGACCGAGCTTCTCCTTCCTAAGGCTCGTAAAATTTACTAGGATGGATTCATTCGAAGAATGAACTTACATGACGAGAATATTCTATCCCCTTAAAGCTTGTGATAAAAATAATTGGGGTACTCACTAGAAATAGTGGGGAAAATTGAAGATGAAACATACTTTGTATAGGCAGCATGTCGCTCTTGAACATGATGCTCTTCTGCTCTCATGTCGGGTTTGGGATATCCTCACTCAGTTACTTATCCTCCTGGGTTTGGGTGATCCATTTTTTCCTCTCATTTGACTATTCCATTTTGTCATCATGACCTTTAGTCCTATGTTGAGTCAAATGTTTCCACAATTTGAAGTCATGTCACTAGTGTTCAAGAGAAGTTCAATATGCAATTATTTACCTATACACTATTTGAGTCATTGTTACAGTCTTGAAAATTATTCCACTTTATTCCTTGTTTCACGTTGATGATGAGCGATTCATCATTTCCCTCCTTCGATGGGTCGCTTCTTGTCGAATTCAACTCATTATCTAGGAAGATGACTTAGAAACTCCCTTTCAGTACTTTAGAGCTTGCATGCCTTAATGGCAAGTTCTTCACTTCCGATGACAAGTCTTCATCATTGGCTTTCGATTATGTGATTCCATGAGTGTTCGACTTCAACTTCATTATCACATTCACGGATTGCACTGGTGTACCTTGAGATCCATTTTCATTATTGGTGGTTTCTCTTGTACCTGTTAATGGTCCACATCATTGGTCGGTAATCAGGTGGTTTTCTAGCATGTTTGACTTCAACACATTCATTCACATATTAGGATTTGTACTTTGATTAGGTCGGGATGGAGCGCAAGACCCTGGGTCTTGTCTAATATGACTCAGGTTGCATGGAGTTATATTTTGTTCATGATTGTACACATGTTTCTACTATACGGATGGCTGTGACCATACCGTGGGACTTTATATTTATGATGATCCTTGTTATTTGGATGGCTGCACCCATACCATGGATCTTTTCATATAGCCTTCATCATTCAGATGGCTGTGTCCATGCCGTAGATCATGTATTGGTCTCAGATATGTATATGTATATGTGTCCTTGATTTGCAGATCTCCTGACAGTGCGTATCCTCATCCTTGCAAGAGCTCGTAAAGCATCTCAACCATCACTCCTCGTTCTACATTCATGCTTTAGGCGACATCTGTTACACAATATTTTTTCACACCTCCTGCACTTCCCTGTGACATACCCCTAAGTACCCGAAAACATGACCATTATACAATATACTCAGCCATGTATACAGCTCATATCCCTCTTAAGATTTTGATTGGATAATGCCTTGATATTTCCCTGAAGAAATAGCTCTTAAAACCCTAAAATGAGATCCATCGCTCTTATGAGGCTTAAAACAACGATGGGCGCCTGTTGCACTATACTTGACCAGCATACCTCTGTTACCTTACATCACTCTATTCCATTGCATACCTATGATGATCCCAAAAAGGTAATTTTGCTAAAGAGGATGAGAAGCTTCGTGATATAGAAGCTTCTAGAGTGGCGAGCTAGAGGTTGTTTCACATAGATGAGGTCGAATCCTATCAACTTGGCCTCTTTGTCTGATCCCTATGAGCTACCTGCTTGAGATGAGGGCCTAATCCTATCTTTGGAGAGGTCCTAAATCCCTTTCCCAGCCTATAAATTCATCCTCTCCCATTCCCAAATGGTTGGTCTATGTCTATTTGCACCCTTATGCTAAGCTTGTGCCTAGAGGTTATTCATTTGACTTGGAGAAGGAGTGCCTGGAGAGTTCTTGGCTTGGACTTGGATTACCACTCAAGGAGAGTCTTTCAACATCAAGGCTTTGGTTGTAAGCTTCCCTTTATTTGCTAATAATATACAACTGCTGGTTCATCTTCCCAAAATATATATGTTAATGTATCATTTAGCTTGACATTCCTTGATTAGTTAAGTAGGTTGTTATTGGATTTTCTATTTATTTTCACATGCTTTGTTGTCTCTTGATCACTTATGCAAGGGAATTAACACTGAGAGAAGCAGGAACAAACCCGTGACACAACCTTTTTAGAGACCTCAACAAAGGAAATCGGAAGAGAATCGGAACAATGTAGGTTATCTCTTTCATTCTTCTTTTCAATTGTAACCTAGGAAGATGTCTAGTTGATTGTCACTTTAGTTGCTAGACCCACTCATTGGGCTAGAGGGATCATCTCTGTCTGCAGAGAGGATTAACTTTGTCAACAAGGATTTTCTTGGTGTATATATAATTCACTATAATGTAGAGATAGGAGAATGGGCCACAAATCAACTTTTTGATTTAGAACATGAAAATGTGGGATATCAAAAATCTTCTACTGAATGAAAATTGTGATATGAAGATATGTGATTTTAGCTATCAAATGATATGAATAAATAGTTCATTTATTATAGAATGATGCAATAATAACATAAAAGTGCGAATGTTAAGCCTGATAATGTCATCCAGAGAGGGACATGTGGTAGAGGGGTTGACTATTCAATCTTAAACAGATTTTGGGTGATAAAAACACTAAAAAGAAAATGCAAGAAGACATAGAAAAAGTATCTAAACAATTCTGAGTTTCTAAACAATTCACAGTCGGTGGAAATGACAACAAGGGTTTCTTTAATGAAAGTACACTTAGTGGAAGTATAAAACGGATAAAACATATAAATATTTTAATGCCAAAGTATAAGTCAATTATCATGTTGTAGATTTTTAGCACCGACATCGTGGATGAAACATAGGTGAATGATCAAAACGAGCAATTATTAAACAATATGAGCTTATTATCTATTGATCACTTTCACTTTTTATTATTTATAGGAATATGAATGTTTGGAAATTGTATTCCTGTTTAAAATTCATATGTTTAATAAGTGCCTCTATTTTTGCTAATCCATATCATTTTTTATTCTAGTGAGTAAATATTTTACTCATTTCAACTGCTCGCAAGTTTCTTCCTTTCAATAACATCAATGTGATGCTGCGATCATAGGCCAAACAACACAAATTACAAAAAATATTTTCACCAAATGAAAAAAATACGGTTTCATTTGAGAATCCAACAATATTCTGATACCCGTATGCGAACATAGGTGTAAATTTGAATAACATTGAATGAATGTCCTCCAGAAACAATTACTACACAAGAAACCAACCATTCCAATGAATTTCAAGCCACTTACTCTGGATCAAAATTGAGTGATTGTTATTTAAAAAAGAAGTTTGAATTGCTATCTACTAGAACCTTTTCTACAATGTTGTGTTATTAGAGTATTTAACCCATCCTAGGGAAAATCTTATATTGATTTATGTAATTATCATATTTTAAAATGTTATGTGGAAATGTTTGACTGCAATAGCTCCCCAAGAAGAGGCACATACATCACTGGCATCGTAAAGAGAAGGAGAGGAACATAGTTGTGCTTTGCTGGTCTTGACTAGTTGCATTTTAATCGAATGAGAAGGATCTATTGGGTAGCACCCATGGTGGGTCATTATGCATGCATTATTGATCCTCTTGGGCGTGTTGGGCAACTTAATGAGGCATTCAATATGATTGAAACAATTCCACCATAGGGCATCTTAATGAGGCATTCAATCTGATTGAAACAATTCCACTGTTGGGCAGCTTAATGAGGCATTCAATCTGATTGAAACAATTCCATTAAAGCTAGAGACTGGTGTATTTAGGGATTTACTTGGTGTATACAGAATTCACTATAATGTAGAGATAGGATAATGGACCACAAATCAACTTTTTGATTTAGAACTTGAAAATGTAGGATATCAACAATATTCTATTGAATGAAAATTGTGATCTGAAGATATGTGATTTTTGTATGGCTCAGATTACTACTGAAACCGATTTTATGACTGAATATGTGGTTACCAGATGGTATAGAGCTCTGTATAAGGAGATAAGAAAACAATAATTATGAAATTCTTGCTCACAAGATTACTAAGAATAGGGCAACATGCCAACCCAATTTGAGATTGATAGGATATCAATTCACAAAATACAGAGTACAGAGTAAAGACAATCTGATAATATCACATTTCTTACTTTAGCAAAAAAAAATCACTCAACTTCACTCTTAGTTATTCTCACTCCCATCCTTTTTTTAAAGTATAGTGTAGTTTTTGTCTGAAAGTTCCAAATCTCTTTTCGTTGACATATTTCCTTAGAGTTAAGAGTTTTGGAATTATGTATTGTAGAGTTTGTGAAGACATCTAACCAATAACGAAAATGACATTATTGTATTTAAATGGTAGAATGTTTAGCAAAATGGGATCACCCATTTTGACTTGGATTATTTTTCCTAATCGACATGATGCAACTTAGGGTTCAAGAGGGCAAGGAAATTGAAATTGAGTTTGTAATAATTTTTTTTTCTAATGGGATTTCCAGTGAAAAATAAAATTTGTGTACACCCTACAGACCTTAAGAAAACTGCTGAAACCGATTTCATGACCGAACATGTGGTTACTAGATGGTATAGAGCTCCAGAATTGCCGCTCAATTCATCAGATTATACTGTAACCATTGATGTCTTGTTAGTAGGCTGTATTTTCATGGAATTGATGAACAAACAACATAAAAGGAACCAATGGTTGAAATGCCCTTGTTTTCTACACCAGTCACTTTAACTGAAACAACCTTGAGCTGTTCTGTGTCAACAAGTAGTGGGACAACACCATGGGATTGAAAGAAAGGATTCCCTACAAATAACACAACATAGTAGAACAAATTCCTATCAAATACAACTAAATATTTAGTCGTATAGCAACCAAAGTTAGCTGAAAGTTCCAGTTCCATAAATTGTTTGCTTGAGACATCTACATACCTAGATCATCAAGATATGTAATATTAAGGTGCCGATGAGTGCCGACAGAAAGCTCAACAACATGAAAAGGGAAATCTTCCATCTTAATTCTAAACTGAGATATCTGATTGTAAAAAGAAACTTGTTTAATCAAAATTTCAATGAGTACATACACACTTTCTGTCATATTACTTAATTAAAATGCACAAAAAAGCATAAAACATCAATGACATTAATTATTGAAAAACATTTTCAAAGATTTGGTAGTTATTAGAAAATTTAAAAGATTGCGTATAAGCTTAAAAACATGTTCAAATGGAATTTTACAGAAATCATATATATATATTATGTATGATTTAAAGACAATGACACTATGATTTGCAAAAATGAAATTTAGCTAGCTATCAAATGATATGAATAAATGTTAATTTATTACAGAATTCTACAATAATAACATAAAAGGGTGAATGCTAAGCCTGATAATGTAATCTAGAGAGGGACTTGTGGTAGAGGGGTTGACTATTCTATCCTAAACGAATTTTGGGAGCTAGTTATCGCAACTCTCCTATCATCAAAGGTACAAAGATAAACCTCTCTTCAAAAAAGAAAATAGATGATGTGCAATTGCACATGAGGTCTAAGCTAGGATTAAGGAACCATAACTATCCCTCTATAATGGGTTTGGGAACCAGTAAGCCAAGGTGGTATTCTCATCACCCATGCATGCAAATATAACTTCATGGATCTCCCACTGCTTGAGTTCGTATCTATAATATCTGTCAGGCTTTGAAGCTCCCAATGGTGGTATAGGTTGGAAAAATATGTCACATATCTTGTAAACTTGGAGGTTGGTCACAAGGTATTTCATATAAAAGTAATAGTCTCAGAAAGATATAAGGCACAAAATTTTTGATTTTCCTACTGCTATTTGGATTCGAATCCATGAATACATGCTAGGATATGTGGGCACATAGGTATAGTATTTAAACCAATGTCTCTCCTTTCTTTGAGAATGCAACTCTCTAGCTTCAGACTACATGGGTTAAGTTTGAATGATTCCCCTTTAGTACAGAGTACATATTAGAGTTTTAAAATATAATTTAAAAACCTACAGATTAGAGTGTTAAGATACAATGTTAAGATCAATTTACAAAATACAGAGTATAGAGTAAAGACAATCTGATAATAAAACGCTTCTTAATTTACCAAAAAAAATCACTCAACTTCACTCTTAGTTATTCTCATTCCAAATCTCTTGTTGTTGGCATATTTCCTTAAAGTTAAGAGTTTGTGAAGACATCTAACCAATAACAAAAATGACATTATTGTATTTAAATGGTAGAATGTTTAGCAAAATGGGATCACCCATATTTACTTGGATTATTTTTCCTAATCGAAATGATGCAGCGTAGAGTTCAAGAGAGCAAGGAAATTGAAATTGAGTTTGCAATATTTTTTCTAATGGGATTTCTAGTGAAAAATAAAATTTGTGCACACCCTACAACCCTCAAGAAAACTGCTGAAGCTGATTTCATGACCAAATATGTGGTTACCATATGGTATAGAGCTCTAGAATTGCTGCTCAATTCATCAGATTATATTATAGCCTTTGATTTCTTGTCAGTAGGCTATATTTTCATGGAATTGATGAATAAGCAACCCTTATTCCCTCTAAGGGGTCATGTGCATCAACTGCGTTTCTTGATAGAGGTAAAGACCATAGCTTGTAATCTTTTCCTACTTCTATTTGGATTCAAATACATGAATACATGCTAGGATATGTGGACACATAGGTATAGTATTTAAAGGACATAACTTGTAATATTTTCCTACTTCTATTTGGATTCGAATCCATGAATACATCCTAGGATATGTGGGAATTTGTGTACACCCTACAACCCTGAAGATGTTTTTTGTTCTTGTCCCTTTCAATACCTATTGAGACTAGAAAGGCTACTACTAAGACAATAAATAAGGCATAGAAAAGAAGGAACTACAAGAACTTCTTAGTTGTGCAGGGGAACTAATACCCATAATGCATATAAAATAAGGAACTGTTTGGTCTGGCTCAGACTATTGCTGAAACCAATTTCATGACCGAAAAAGTAAACCCATTAGAGAAATAATATATATATATATATATATTGTATGATTTAAAGACAATGACATTATGATTTGTAAAAATGAAATTTAGCTAGCTATCAAATGATATGAATAAATGTTCATTTATTATAGAATGCTGTAATAATAACATAAAAGTGTGAATGCTAAGTCTGATAATGTCATCCAGAGAGGGACATGTGGTAGAGGGGTTGACTATTCTATCCTAAACGGATTTTGGGAGCTAGTTATCACAACTCTCCTATAATCAAAGGTACAAAGATAAACCCCTCTTCAAAAAAGAAACTGCTTGAGTTGGTATCTGCAGTATCTATTAGGATTTGAATCTCCCAATGGTTGGTATAGGTTGGAAAAATCTATCACTTATCTTGTAAACTTGGAGGTTGGTTACAATGTATTCCATCTAAAAGTAATAGACTCGGAAAGATATAAGGCACAACAATTTTGATTTTCCTACTGCTATTTGGATTTTAATCAATGAATACATGCTAGGATATACAGGCACCAGTCACTTTAAGTGAAACAACCTCGGGATGCTCTGTGTCAACAAGTAGTGGGGCAACACCATGGGCTTGAAAGAAAGGATTCCCTACAAATAACACAACATATTAGAACAAATTCCTATAAAATACAACTAAAAATTTAGTTGTCTAACAACCAAAGTTAGCTGAAAGTTCCAGTTCCATAAATTGTTTACTTGAGACATCTACTTACCCAGATCATCAAGATATGTAATATTAAGGTGCTGATGAGTTCCGATAGAAATCTCAGCAACATGAAAAGGGAAATCTGGACTTAAATTAACTAACCTGATAGGCAAAACGATGCAAATCTGCCGAAGGCCATATTTGAAGGCTACAAATACTGATATGAGATAAGAAACGAGAACAATAATCCCCATAATGTAGAATGTATACCATAACCTAATAACTACCACCATTATCGATTTTGATGCAGAGTGTTATAGACATTTTTGGGCACTGCAACCCCAATCATAAATGTCCATAAACTGAGGGCTCCTAAGTCCCTAAAAGTGTTTCTTCACTACCTAAAGGAACAAGGTCAGCTGATTACATCATCTCCCAGAAGTTCTCCACTAAAAACTGTTCAGAAATGGTCAAAACTGGACCATACTGAATACCCAGTGTAGAGGGTGTGATGCATATCACCTTCCCAATGTAAAGGGTGTGATGCATACTGAATGGCCCCTCTCTAGGGTGCGATGGGCGGGAATGGACAAATGGCAGAGACAGTTTGCGAGGTGGAAGATCATGGAATCTTCTAGAAGCTTCCCCTTTGACACTTGCCTCTATGTTTTCGACCAGGGATGAGTAAGAGATCATTAGTCTCCAAGTGAAATCAAGAACTATCAGAGAGAGGACCCTAATAAAAACCCCAGAAGATGACTCACCCCCCTACAATCATCTATATATGGATCCCTCATCACAGAGATCCAGAGGTTGGAATCTTGTATCTTGTAGAGAAGTGCTGTTGGTTTTTTGGTGAAACTTCATAGTGTTGGGTGATCTAAGCTTTACGTGAGGTGAAGAAGGGATTTCTTGCTGGAGGATGATGCTAGGTCAGAACAATTGGTTGTAATCCTCTTGCTATTCTTGATATTAATAAAGCTATTCAAGTTTTCCTCCATATTCTTGTATGTTTGATTATATATGCATTTTTATGGTTAACACATATCTGGTCCTGTGTTATTTATGAACATAGATTTCTGTTCTTCGATAGTAGTATGTTTCTTTGATTCCACATGTGCTCTTTGAAGCTAGGCAGACGAAGAAGAAGCGACAAAGATCTATCAGGAAGGAGAGGAATCAAGCAAGGAAACCAAGCACAAGACTAAGGTTGGTGTCCTTTGTTCCCCTCTTATCTATTTTCATAAAGGAAAACAAAAGTAGTCTTTACTTGTTTGTTTCTAAGATAGCTACCAGTCTTAGTGGGAATAATAGCTTCGAGTGGAGACTATTCCCGGTAACAAAATAGTTGTCCCCTAAAGTATGAGGTCGTTAATCTTTTAATGTCGGGTGAAATGCTTTATCATGATGATCCGAAGTTTTTTCGAGCTGGGAGGCGACCTGTAATAAGATACAATACAATACATTATCTTCATAATATTTTTCATGATCTAGCTGAGGTGGGAATTCCCTTGCTCAGCTTTATAAATTCATTTTCATGTACATAGGGCAGACAATCGTCTATGTAGCAGATTGATGATTCAGACTCATCATCCTTTGATTTGGATGATCATTTGTTTGGAAATGATGTACATTTGATGTCTTTATATTCCTGAATATATTGCAGCTCGGATGGATGAAACTAGATCCAGGGTCTTCAAAACTCTTTCAATCTTCACTCGGAGTACAAGTCGATCCATGTGAAAAATGTTCTGGAGTCAAACATGGAAAGACATCACCTGATTACCAGCCAATGATGTAAGCTGTTAACAGGCGCGAGAGGAATCACCAATAATGACAATGACCCTCAAGGTACTACAATACAATTCACGCGGTGTGAAAAAGGACTTGGCATCGAACACCACCCAAAATATCTCGGTCGAAGGCCATTAATGTAAACCTGTCGCCGAAAGTGAGAAACTTCCCATTGAGGCATGCAAGCTTCAAAGTAGTGAAAGGGTTGTTCCTAGGTCGAATTCTTGGATAAAGAGATGATGTCGACAAGAAATGACCCATTGTAGGAGGGCCTTAATGAATCCCACATCTACGACATGGAACAAAGCAAATGATTTTGGAGGTGAAAACAATATGATGATACAGGGTTTAGGGTGGTGGTCATGAAAGAATGGAGCGTGAATGTATTGCAGTGGGTGAGACATAGGTGAGTTCTCTAAATGACTTCTCTTGAACATATCGGCGACACTGACGATGGATTGGTAGCATTAATCCCAAAGATGGATGGCATGACGGACGAATGGAGATATGACCAGGGAACGGAAAAACCCAACCCGACTTGGATGCAGAGAGAAAGTGTCATGTTCAAGAGCGACTTGTTACCAATAAAGTTTTTCCAAGTTTTCTTCCCAATTTTCCCCAGTCATTGTTGACCAGTACCTCTTTATTTTTTTCAAGCTTGAGGAGGATAACATATGCTTGTTCTATAATTCGCCCTTCAGGCGAACCTGTCACTATATTTTAACGAGCCTAGCAACAGTGAAACTCGTTCTCGTCCATTTGGACGAGTTTGTCGCTATTTGGGTTTAACGAGTTTAACGACAAAGATAACTCGGTCCTTTTCAATTTTAGAGAGTCTGAAAGGGACGGAAAGGAAATTCCAAAGATTATTTTTCATCATATAATCCCTTAAGTCTAAAAAAGCATAAAATAATACGAAAGGGAGGAATGTTCGGTAATTTTAATGAGCCGAACAATACAAGCGTTCGATCTTTTTGTGTAATAATCCCTCAAGTCCAAAAAGATTAAAATATAGAGGAGGGATAACACTTCTGATGACTTTAACGAGTCGGAGAGGCTAATCACTCGGCAATATTTTCATATTTTATGATTCAGTTGAAAAGAGCTTAAAGGAGACTCGTTTTCGAGGAACGAGTGATGATTTCGGGTAGCAGCTGATTGCAGGTAAGGATTGGAATTTTCCAATCACAACAGTGTCACAAGGATAGCTAATAGAATCACTCTTCGCAGATGTTCCTCGAAAGGGTAACAATCAAATGGAGGTGAATGATCAGCTAAAAATAGAGTGGAGGTGATGATGAGAACACGACCAAGGCTCAAAAGCTGATGATAATGCATTCACAATGACTATTTACTGGAAAATTGGTTCATTTTTTAATGAGCTTAAACTCTAGGGGAAACATTTGCTCATTTCTTATGTTTATTTTTTAACGAGCTTGAATTCTGCGTTAAAACTGCTCATGCCAGTCATATAATAAGGATATCTCATCTAAGATGCCATTTTTTATGGATCTTGCACCTTTTAAAGCTTTGCCTCGGATCCTTTCTTTATGAAAGCTAGGAAACGACCAACCTTACGAGTTTAAAGGGTTAGAGGACCTACAAATTTTAAAAAATAAATGGTCGCTCTTCGCTTGCATGCAAAAAGGTTTGCATGCCCCTAGGTATAGTGAAAAATTTCCAGGTTACCATATGAAAGCTCTCCATCCGCGTCGCAGACAAAATGCTCCCTTGGCGATGTCTACTGAAATAGACAAAGGTGAGTGGCGTAGTCGCCTCCACTCACATAACTTTAACGAGGGAATCTTATTCCAGTCTAATCCCATTTTCCTAAACGGACGGGTGTGTCAGACTAGTCATATATCCTCCACAGAAACCTACTCTATACCCAAGGTTTTCCTACTGAAACATACCAGGGTGCATGCCCCCTGGGTTTCAGTCATATCCTCCTGAATCACTAGCGCTCATCAGGTGGATGGACTGGAGATCGATGCGAAATTCCTTGTGTGAAAAGACCATTTAGGGATGTCATTTGACTATTTTCTATGTGTGAACTGGGGAATGTTAGTTGGTCTACGAGCTTGACCATTCTTCCTTCATGTGGAAAACACATTACTCTAAAGAGTGAGGAGACGACGGCTCCCATGCAATAAATATAGTCACGCCCAAGGAGTAGATTATAATCCAGGGGTCCTTGGAATACCATCACGTTCATGTGAACGGTTTTCCTTCTCAAAGTAATGGGCACATTGGGAAGGATCCCTATACGTTGACTGGTTCCTTGTCGAAGCCTGTCGATTCTCATTTCGACCAAAAGCGATGGCGAACCAAGTGCTTTCAAGAAAGTGGGAAAGGATATCACAGAACCCTTCATCTATGATGGTACCAACCATGACCATTCTGTAAGCTTGTACAATGATTTAGAATGGTACACTAGCTGGTAAACGGGGTCTGCCTAGTAGATTCCAGTCGAAGGAAACGACTAGGTTGCTTGGAGGTGGGACCAAATAGACGACTGGATATGACTCTGATGAACTTCTTTCCTGTGGTAAATGAACGGGTAGACTGCCTCCAAGTTTGTCGGAGTCTGTGTTTATGAAAATAATTTGAACGGTGTCGTTCTCTTTCTCTTCAGTGACGATATCATTCGAAGATGAACATTCTGAAGGCAAGACCAGGTCAACTGCTGCCTAGACCTTTTGAATTTCATCTGGCATGGATTCAGAGGGTTCATTTTCAATGATAGACGTTTCGGCCGACCACAATGGCGTGCCAGCCAGATTTTCGACCAGTGGTGGACTCGGAAAGAGTTTCTTATATCCAGGTGGGAGCCGTAGCGGTGAAGCAGGACGGTCATCCAAAACTCTTTTAACTTCGTCTAGGAAGGGACAACGGTGGACGGCGTGATCGCCTTCACAAAATTTACAATGAAATTTTTGATTCCTTTTCTGTCCAGATACTTCGCTTTCACTGGTTGATGGTGTGCTTTCAACATGATCATCAGAGGTTGACGACACTGGATTGTGCAAACGAGGAGACCAATCCCTTAAGATCCAAGGGATGCAAGGACAATCTCGATGATAGTGGTCCCCTTTGCAAATGACACATGGAGATTTAGGTTTAGACGATGTGATGTGAGGATTTTTGCTAGACGATGCATGGTTGCCCCCTTTCACTTTTAGTTCTTTCTTCTTCTTTTCTTTTTTCTCTTTCCGCTTCTTCTTCTTCTCAGTTACTTGATCTTTAGCTTTACCAGCTTTATCAAGTGAAGAGGAAGGAGGAGAGGGAGAAACAGACAAAGTAGAAGGTTGGGGGGTAACTCTAGTATCATCTAGTTGCTGACTTGACTGTTCAGGAATTACGGTATTCTGAATGA
>APFE030445738.1:265166-348937 GCA_000404065.3 Pinus taeda
ATTTTAAAGAGTCGAGAAAAAACAAAAGATGACTCTAGTCGCCTTCGATTTTTAATGAGCCTGAAGTGACAAGTGCTCAGATGGACCTTTTCTTTTAAGGAGTCTGAAAAGGAATGGAAGAGACTTCTCTGGAAATCTAGGAAGAGGGGATTACCAAACCAATTGCAAAACTGCATAATACTTTTTACGGTACGACAGTCAATCTTCCCGAATGCTGTGTTAAGTGCATTGCGATTGATAGGGCGGCAAACACGACTTCCTAAGGATAAAGGATGTAGCCTATTGTGGTCTCCCAATATATGCTCAACGATACGTGGGAGCACAAGTCCGTACTGGCACTTGTCGTCTCAGAGTGGAGGAATCACCCAACCAACAATGAAAACAACAGCTACCAGGTTTTACGACGCCGGAATACGTCTTTAGCCTAGACTTCTAGATGTTGTGCGTTAGGTTCCAAAGCATTTTTAGATTCATTAAATTTATTTTTTAGTTGATCTTGTTTAAAAATTTGCCTTTCAGGTTCATCGCGTGATGTGTATACAATTACTAAAATGTAGTCTAAGATGTTAAACTACTGTTTAATCTTCTTTTGGCAATGAAAATCCTAGCTACTAAGGAAAGAAAATTGAGAGTCTTTCAACAAAGAGCATAGAGCACACACTAAATTCACTGTCCTAAATCAAACCAAGCAGTCTAAATGCAAATGCACATGCATGTATTTTTTTTCAGCCTTCTTAATGTATGAATGACGATAAGAAAGCTAAGTGCAAAACTGAATTATTTTCAAAGCGACAATACTTAACAAATTTCTTTTCAAAATGAAGTGAAGATAAGGGCGACACTTTGCGATTTCGAAATGAAAATTGTTTTTCGACACTTTAAAAACTACTAATTCAAATCATATACAAGAGTAACAATACAATCGACTATCAAGAACAATGGGATTCTCTTCTATAACTGAAAATGACACTTACAACACTTTCAGATTAAGAAACGACAGTTCGACTAGGCTACTTCTTTGTAAAAGAGAACTGAAAATTGCGCACAATACATAAAAACACTTACAGTTCTTTACACAAAAGAGGCGGAATGATGGAAGAGAAGGGGGTTTTCACAGAGATATACTGACCACAGACAACAAAACTCATGAATAGAACTGAAAATAGTGAAGAAAAAACCAAAGTCTGAAGGTAAAGTTAACCTTCCCTGACCATCGCACCTGTCACACAGGGAATCCAGTATGCAGCGCACCTACTGCACACGAGAAGTGCGATGCATATAGATTGCCTTGAAGGGAGGGTGCGATGGTACCAGTACGAGACTTTTAACTAGTTTTGCTAATAATTTGCAATTCAGTTCAGGGATTTAGGCCGAGTAAGTGATGTTCAGTAAATGTAAATCATAGGGGCTGATCTAAGGAGGTTAATAGAGCCACCACTTAGGGAAATTAAAACATTTGCAGATCGATTGTTCAATTTATAAACAAAACCCGGAGATAGACTGAAGCAACATTGATCTACTTTGCTTTTGTATAAAAAATGCAGTTCGAAGGCTAGTTGGCTTGACTTTAGGCTCAGTCTGTAAGTTTATAAAACATACAAAGATAGACTAACAAACAATCTATTCGCTCCCCAGTGGATTCACCATTTTGTTACCGGGAATAGTGTCCACTCAGAGCTGCTATTCCCACTAAGACTGGTAGCTATCTTAGAAACAAACAAGTAAAGACTACTTCGTTTTCCTTTATGAAAATAGATAATAGGGGAACAAAGGACACCAACCTTAGTCTTGTGCTTGGTTTCCGTGCTTGACTCCTCTCCTTCTTGACAGATCTTTACCGCTTCTTCTTCGTCTGCCCAGCTTCAAAGAGCACCTGTGGAATCCAAGCAACATACTACTATCGAAGAACAGAAATCTATATTCATAAATAACACAGGACCAGATATGTGTTAACCATACAAATGCATATATAATCAAACATACAAGAATACGGAGGAAAACTTGAATAGCTTTATTAATATCAAGAATAGCAAGAGGATTACAACCAATTGTTCTGACCCAGCATCATCCTCCAGCGAGAAAGCCCTTCTTCACCTCAAGTAAAGCTTAGATCACCCAACACTATGAAGTTTCACCAAAAAACCAACAACACTTCTCTACATGATACAAGATTCCAGCCTCTGGATCTCTGTGATGAGGGATCCATATATAGATGATTGTAGGGGGGTGAGTCATCTTTTGTGGTTTTGATTAGTGTCCTCTCTCTGATATTTCTTGATTCCACTTGGAGACTGATGATGTCTTACTCATCCCTGGTCGAAAACAAAGAGGCAAGTGTTATAGGGGAAGATTTTGGAAGATTCCATGATCTTCCACCTCGCAAACTGTCTCTGCCATTTGTCCATTCTCGCCCATTGACCCTAGAGAGGGGCCATTCAGTATGCATCACACCCTTTACACTGGGAAGGTGATATGCATCACACCCTCTGCACTGGTATTCAGTATGGTCCAGTTTTGACCATTTCTGAGCAGTTTTTAGTGGAGAACTTCTAGGAGATGATGTAATCAGCTGACCTTGTTACTTTAGGTAGTGAAGCAACACTTTTAGGGACTTAGGAGCCCTCAGTTTATGGAGATTTATGATTGGGGTTGCAGTGCCCAAAAATTTCTATAACATAGAGGCCACCAGATTCGGATGCAGGGCAAGACTGTCAACTGATTAATCCTCCTTCTGACCCTCAACATCCTCCTAGCTCTCCTCCTCATGTAGAAAAAGCGACCCTACGCAACCCTCCTCATCCTTGTGCAACAAAGAAGAAGACATTTGCTCCCCTCCCTTCGCGGCCCTCCTCATCCTCCTGCAACAAAGGTATTCGCCCCCTTCCCTCCTCTGCAACAAACACGACTATCCGCGCTAGCACAACAGACGGGCTGGGTAGACGGATGACCTAGGTAGCTTAACCAGAATGAGAATTGATTAATTTTTTAATTAAATTTTCTTACCTTAAAAGTTTTTTAATGTTTTTTAATTAAATTGGACGACAGATCATTGTTGAATCATCTAACAATGGATCTGACGGTTAGGATTAGGACAGAAAGGTAGTTGGGGGAGTTCCTTTCAGAGGGGAATGCCTTACAGTGTAATTATTATTATTTCTATAAAAAATAATTAAATTACAATTTTATTTTAAAGTAATAATAATTATTAATTATAAAAAGAATTAATATATGGTGTTATTTAAACCTGTTATGTTTTGAAGTTTTTGGCTAGAATTTGATGATTTTTTTAAACTAAATCTTAATCTTTTGTGATTTAAAATGGGTTTTTGACTGCATATTTGGATTCAACACTTGAAAAACCTTTGATGAACTTGGATTGTGGACAGTTTATATTCTAGAAAACCTTCCAAAACATAGAAAATATAGACTACTGCTTAACATAGGAGTTAAACATATATACATTTAAAAAAACATGTGATAAAATTATTAACCATGGAGATTCACCCCACTTTATCAAGGGAATTGTTAACCTAAATAATCTTTGTTACAATGCCATGGTCAATACCACACCTTATCAATTCTATATATCCAAAAAACGAGAACTCATTTCATATGATACTTATTCATATGGCATTTTCAATTAATTAATCAATTCAATTAAAATGATAGGGAGGGCATAATTACTTTTGAGATAAATCTCAACCTTTCATTTGTGACTACTATTAAGAATATTATTTGAAAGTTAAATCCCTGCCATCCACCTAATAATTATTGATAACTAAATTAAAATTTTGAAAGCTCTATTCCAAAATAGAACACATCTATATAATTTAAATGGTTGGTAATACCAAAAGATATCAATTTATAATAAGCATCAAATACCTACTTCGTGATTTAAAAAAAAACAGAAAAACATAAAAACTCTCTAAATTATATTTTTATTTTAAATTATTACCAACCTAGATCCATCTTAACTTTAGATCTATCAAGCGCCGAGAGGGATCAAATCTCTTGATGTGAAAACCTCTTTTTTGAGTGAAAAACTTGAGGAAAGGTTTGCACCTCGAGAGATTTGATCCCTCTCGGTGCTTGATAGATGTGGAGTTAAGATGGATCGAGGCTAGTTTCAGTCGTGTGCAACCACAAAAAATCTAATGAAGATATGATTGATTTTATCAATAATATGTAAAATCATCTAATATTAAATATAATCATTTTAAACATGCTAAATATGTCAGATTAATCTTGCATTTTAATTTTATTTTTTCTTAGTTACGTCAGTTTGTTGAGATGATAATTATTGTGAATAACTTTAATGATAAAAAATGATGAAATAAAAAATTTGAATGTAAAGTGACAATGCAATAGTGTTGAATGATAGAAAATGTGAATAATAAGAATATAGTAAATTACAAATAGTCTTTCATTGTGATTAATCTCAAACTATTTTCTTCTACTATTCTTATTGTTACCCTTGTTACTTTTGTCGTGTTTTCATATCGTTTATATGAAAAGGACAGGTTAAATCGTAAACTATTTAAATATTTAGCTCGAGATATTGTATTAAACATCATACCTTGTCTCTCTTTCTCTCCAATATTAATAGGTTGAATTACTATAACACAAAAATCAATGTATATTGTCAATAATTTTTTTATGCTTACATTGAAATCAATGCACAATATTAATCTAATCACTTTAAAATTAATGTACCATCATACATCCAATTACATCAAATTAGAAATCAACATCTACACTAAAATCAATGCATCTAATACAAGAAATCGAATAAGATTAGAAAACAACATTTACATTGAAATCAATGCATCTGATGCAAGCAATCAAATACGATTAGAAATCAACATTTACACTCAAATCAATGCATCTAGTGCAAGTAAGAAAATAGGTTTATAAATGAACATCTACACTAAAATTAATGCATCTAGTGCAAGTAAGAAAATAGGATTATAACCCAACATTTACATTGAAACCAATGCATCTAGTGCAAGCAATCAAATAGGATTAGAAATAACCATCTACGCTGATATCAATGCACTTAGTGCAAGCAATAAAATAGGATTAGAAATCATCTACATTGAAATCAATGCATCTTGTGCAAGCAATCAAATATTATTAGGAATCAACATCTACATTGAAATCAATGCATTTAGTGCAAGCAATCAAATAGGATTAGAAATAACCATCTACATTGAAATCAATGCATTTAGTGAAAGCAATCAAATAGGATTAGAAATAATATACATTGAAATCAATGCATCTAGTGCAAGCAATCAAATATCATTAGAAATCAACATCTACACTAAAATCAATGCATATAGTGCAAGGAATGAAATAGGATTATAAATAACCATATAAACTGAAATAAATGCATCTAGTGCAATAAATATTATTCCCTCTCTCCTGCCTCCATCTATATATATATCTCCCTCCATCTCTCCATCTTTGTCTCTTTATCTCAACCCCCAAAACACACATGCTCTCTCACTCCATATCTATCAATCTCTTTGTCCCTCCCTCTCTCCCCATCTTTATCTTATTCCCTCTCCTCACTTTCCATCTATATCTCTATCTCCCTTTGTCTCTATATATCACCCCCAAAACATACACTCTCTTTCTCCAATCTATCTATCAATCCCTGACTAGGGATCAGTATTTTAGCTAAAAAATGAAAGTGCTCAGAATTGCTTCAGAACTGCATTAATGGATAGAGTTTGTCTCCATATTTCCAATGCCACAAACGGTTTGAAAAACCAACATCATATGCAAAATTTAGAGCTTATGCAAGTTTGGTAAAAAGAAAGCCCCCTGGGGCCAGCCCCTACCTCATGTGACCTATTAGCCTTGTTGGAAAATGGCCCAAAAATGGATCCAAATATGCCCTTTAAGCCTTCAAAAGACAGCAAAATCCTACCAAATATGAAAACCAGTGTAGGAGAAGAGCCCTTAAAGGGGTAGAAAAACACTATCGGGAGGCTAAAACACATGAAAACAGTGAAAAAACCATGTATCAGAGGCATACACAGTCAAACACATAGCAACCGTCAGATATGGCTGATCAACGGTCCAGATCTAAGCAGAAAATCACAATTAGCCAACACAGAGGACTTAAGGTTGGGCGGAAGACACCCCCAATCAGCGATCTCTGATGATCGGATTGGCAGATCGCAATCGGCGGAGGCAAGCCAGTGGAGTAACGGAAGAACGATGGAACTTGCGATTGTGATCAATAATGCAATGTGGACCGTCGATCAAGCACACAGATCGATGTCCCACATTGCGTCGTAGGATCGCTATCGGAGATAACCAAGGGGTGGGGCCTATGCAGAGGTATACGTGAGCCCTGACGAACCAGACTCGACGATATTATAAGTAATATTTCATAAGATTTCAAGTCCGTAGAAGGGCCCTTTTTAATAAAATTTTACGTATTTTGTTATTTAATGAAATACAAAGGGAGCCAAGGAACGCTGCCAATGCGATAAGGCCCGGACCCAAAAGGGTTCGAGAATGAAAATATATAATTTTTCAAGTCTGCTAAAGCCAATTTTTCATGTGTTTTCAGTGTTTTTTAACATATCCAAAATACGAAGGGAAGCAATGGAACAAGTCATGTGCAACTTGCGATAGCGACCCTAAGGGCAGACCCGATAGATGAATAGGCCATGTTTAAGGACTTTTTAAGTCCAAAATGAACAGAGATGGGCGAGATTTCTCATTTTTGTAGCCTTTCTGTATTAAACAGAAAATAGTCATTGTTCACATTTAAAGGGATTACAAAGGCATGAAGACCCATTCTACCACATAGTAGAGTCCAGGAGATAGATTGTCAGGAAATAGAGAACGAAAAGGGAAAGACAAGGGCCACAGCACGATGCAGCCCGAAATGGAAGCGGTCATGGAGTAGCACATTGCAACACAGCCGAATCAACCTGAAGCAATCATGGAGCCACAACACGACACATCCAAAACCGACAAATGATCATGGAGCATCACTTGCATGAGAAAGCTCCTAGACAGCGCAACAAACTACCTGAATGCGGTTACTCTTCTATCAGAAGAGGAAACCTCTGAGCCCATGATTTCCTAGTCAGGGCATCAAACACTTAACAATACAGAGGGATATATTAAGACCTCTCGAGCCTCAGAAGGCTCGAGAGCATTGTAAACATGCCTATAAATATTTGTAAAATTAGAGTAACAAGGGTTCAACTTCTGGATACTGTAGAGACTTTGCTACTCAAGCGTCTCATCTTCATAGCAATATAAGCTTCTTTTTCTGTTATATGTTCAATATCCATTTCTCTTTTGTTCTAAGCCTGCACTTTGATAGTCTATTCATGATTTATTCTGTGTCTAATGCCAGATAATTGTCATCTTATCTCTGCATTGATAAATTGGATTTGCAATTGAATAGGTTATTCATGTTTCTTCTGTGTCTAATGCCAGATAACTGTCATCTTATCTCTGCATGGATAAATTAGATTTGCAAGCTTCTTTTACTTCCTGTAGTTGGCCATTCATATGCTTTTATATATGCATCTGCTGGTACAGTCGGTATTTTCCATTTATCCATTGAATTTACAAACTATTGAGCATTAGTGGTCTAAAGCCTTGTAAAGATGAGGGTGTTCATGCATGTCTTGAGTAAAAAAACAGAGTCGAAATGATTATCTGGCTTGATCTAAAACATCATCCATTTCAATAGTTCAGAGAACAATATTGATGATTATATGTTACTAGGCATCTCTGAGCTGCAACCTAGGAGAGCTTCCTGGAGTGATAACATGACCAAGCACCTAAACCAGGAGCTAGGGGCCAACCATTAAGCAGGATTAGTGTGCCAGTAATTAATTTAGAATTTAGTTAATCCGTAATTAAGTTGGCAAAATTTATGGTAGAGCCACTAAATCCAAAACTATAGAAATTCTGACTATAGATTAACCTAATTATGCAATATAACTAAAGAAAAATACTTAATCTACTTCTACAATCAAACTTGCAGAAGCTTAATAGATTTCAGCAAGATCAAGCAGAACACATATAATAGAGAAGAAGAATCAATACACATGAAACATAGAAGAAAACCCTAGGGAAAGCCTCAGCTAAAAAACCCCACTATCTGTATTATCATACAAGTGGAAACATCTTAGTATTACACACAACTTTAGCTCTCACATCTATCTAGCTCTCAGTACAATCCCTCACACTACTCATAGATATAATAGACTGCTCATATGCCTTCTCCTCCACCCTCCAAGCCTCCTATTTCCTTGCACTGTTTTCCCTGGGTGATCTAGCTGTAACCTTGTGTGAAACTGATCTCACACACTGCTCTAACACATTGTAAAACTGTGCAAATCTCAAGGAATGAATTCCTTCTGCATGCAAGAGATTTTCTTATAGGAAAATTCTTGCAACTGATAGTACACTGTCCCTGCCTTTAATCTCAACTGGGTCTTTGTCTAAACTGAGATGCATGAGTTATCGATGAGAGAATCTTCAGTTATCTGGAGTACGCTAGTTTGATGAATGCATGCATTAACTAACTGAACTCACAATTAGTTCCTCAAACTGTTTGGAACTAATTTAACTGGACTTAACTCAGTTAACTGAGCTAACTAATTACAACTCAAATACAACTCATCCTTATCTCCTTAATTAAGGGATAATCTCCTTAATTCAAGGGATAACTATTACATGACTTCACAAAGACTTCTAGCTTGAATTTCTCGAACTAATTAACTCAAGATGAATTAATTAATTATTTTCCAACCAGCTAGTGAGACTAAATTCGAATTTTAATTCTCAATTTTAATTCAAGGAAGAATTAAAATTGGAATATTCTTGTTGCTACATTTCAACAATCCCTCTCAACAAGAAAAGGATTATCTGCCACCTTGATCCTGTCTCTATGGAACTCGAATTTACACTTTGACAATGCCTTTGTCAAAATGTCAGCATCTTGCTCCTCTACCGAAATATACCGCAGCAACATGATCCTCCTCGCTACACAGTCTCTGAGATGATGATACCAAATATCAATGTGCTTGGACCTATCATGAAATACTGGATTCTCAAAGAGTTTGATACAACTATAATTATCACAATAGATCACAGTTGGATCCATCCTCTGATCAAACAAACCAACTAGAATTTTCCGCATCCAGATGGCCTCACATGTTGGCTGACTTGCAACCATGTATTTAGCTTCTATGGAGCTGAGTGCAACTGACCTCTATTTCCTGTTGTACTAAGAAATTGCAGCTAACCCAAGGTTGATATCCCTCCTAATGCGCTTTTTTGATATAATGGACTCCCTGCCCAATCTGCATCAATGAAACCCTATAGCTTCACTCCATCTGTCCATCTGTACCATAATCCATACTGAGATATGCCTCTGAGGTATCTCAAGACATGCTTTGTCGCCTTCCAAAACATCTTGGTAGGATGAACCATTGCTTGATTCAGTTGGTTCACAACATACCACAAATCTGACTGTGTGTTCACTAAGTACATCAGTGAACCGACATGCTACCTGTACACAGTAGCCTCTACTACTTCTCTTGAAGTAGCATCCTCCTTCCTCCAGTTACGTGCTAGAGGAGTTTGCATGGGCTTGCACTTCTCCATGTGGAATCTCTTGAGTATCTCAATGGCATACTTGCCTTAAGACACAAACAACTCCCCATCCTTTTTCCATACTTCCATGCCAAGGAAGTAATGCATAAGACCCATGTATTTCATCTCGAATTCTCTTGCAAGGTCCTCCTTGAAAGACATGATCAACTGATCATCACCTATCAATATGAGATTATCAACATAAAGTGCAATGATCAACTGCTTACCTTTCACCATGATGTGGTACAGGTTCGCATCTACTTCACTCTTTGTGAAGCCCAACCCGGTGAAGTAGTTATCTATCTTGGTGTACCAAGCATGAGGTGCTTGCTTCAGCCTGTACAAAGCTCTCTTGAGTTGGCACACATGCGACTCACGATCGAAGGTCTCAAAACCTTCTGGCTGCTCTATGTACACCTCTTCCTCAATCTTGCCATTAAGGAATGCAGTCTTCACATCCATCTGATGGATCTTCCAACCCATCTGTGCTGATAGTGCCAACATTGATATGATAGATGAGTACCTTGCGACAGGAGAAAAAGTCTCATCATAGTCAATCCCCTCGACCTGTGAAAAACCATGGGCAACAAATCTTGCCTTATGTTTCTCCACACTACCATCAGCATCTTGCTTTACCTTGTAAATCGAATGGGAAATCACAAATGATTTGTTCTCCGGTCTCGAAACCACGTCCCAAACACTGTTATGAACTATGGAGTCATACTCCTCCACCATAGCATCAACCCAAATCGGCTGCTGCACTGCTTCCTCAAAGGAAGATGGCTCGGTCTCAACACATTCCCCAATAAGGGCCATGTATCTATTGTACCTCTCTGGTGACCTCCTCTGTCTACGTTAAGATGGTTCTCCCACATTCTCTATCGCATCCAACAACAATTTGTCAGCTTCTCTTGTGCACTTCCGTCCATATTTGGAAGACTCTGCTTGAGTGGATGTCTCCACTCTTGGATCCTCTGCATGTGGCTGCTCTGCATCAGTCTAAGGCTCCTCCTCCTTAGGAACCAATAGTTCCTCCATAGCCTGTAGTTGGAGCTCCCTCTCAAGGGAAACTCGCATGGCCTTCTAGTCATCAAACTTGAGATCTTTGTGAACCACTATCCTCCGACTGGAAGGCAGATACACCTAATAGTTGTGGGGTGTATTAGTGTACCCCAAAAGTATCCTTAACTCAACTGTCTGCTCAAACTTCTTTCGTGCATCCTTTGTCACATAGAAATATATTGATGAGCCAAAGATCCTGAAGTGACCCACATTTGGTCTCTTATCGAAGAAAGCTTCCTCTGGTGTCTTCATCCCAAGTATGCAATGCAGCTTTCTATTCTGCAAATAGACCGTTGTGTTGCATGCCTCAACCCGCAAGTGAAGTGGTAGGCCTTGGTCATGCAGCATCACCCATGTTGCCCCTACAATCATTCTGTTCTTCCTCCTAGCCACCCCATCCTGTAGTGGGTTATGAGGTGTCGTCAGCTCTTGTTTAATTCCTTCCGCTGCACATAAGTCCTTAAACTCTCGAGAGACATATTCTCCACCGTTATCACTTCTCAAGGCCTTGATATTCTTCTCTGACTCTTTCTCGACCAAAGATTTGAACTCACAAAACTTTGAGAAGGTTTGGTCCTTCTTCTGCATTAAATAAATCCAACATTTACGAGAATAATCATCAATGAAAATCACATAATACCTTTGCTTCGTTGTGGATGCCGTCGAGAATGGTCCACACAAATTAGTGTGAACTCGCTCTACGATCGCTTTTGCTCGACTGTTTCAATCATGAAAGGAAGACTTGTCATACTTTTCCAAGGTACAACCTTTGCATGTGTCAACTTGCTCAAGTTTACCCTTGGAAAGTCCTGTAGATATCTGTTGCATTATCTTCAAGGCCCCATGATGCAAATGGCCCAACCGCCTGTGCCACAACCCACCAATGTCTTGGCTTTGCACCAATTCTACTTTCGAACTCAATGTTGCACAATCATCTACCTCTAGTTTATAGAGATTCTTCACCCGAATCCCAATCCTCTTGGTCTCACTTGTGGCTATGTGTCTTAGGAATGTCTTTCCTTTACTGAAGACAACATCGTAGTCTTTGTCCTCCAACATTGCGACTGATACCAAGTTCTTCTTCTGTCAAGGTGAGAGGAGCTCCATGCTCCCTCTGAAAAGCTACCGTGCCCACTCCTGAAACACTGTACTTTCCGTCGTCACTCATCTCTATGCGCATCTTGAGGCATTTCTCCTCCAAGGTACTGAATAAACTTTTATCACTAGTCATGTGGAATGAGGCTCCACTGTCAAGATACCAAACACAGCCCACCATCGATGACACCATGCATGTGATGAGGGTAAAGTCCATTTCGAACTGAGAGGCTAATGCCTCACCTTCCGATCCTTTCAAGGATCCCTTCTTGGACTTCTTCAATGGGAAATTAGTTGCATAATGTCCCATCTCGTGACAATTAAAGCATCTCACTTTAGACTTGTCAACCTTCTTCCCTCCATGAGAAGAATTTGATTTGGAATGGGAAGCCTTCCCCTTCCCTTTCCTTGCCTTATTTGCTAATACAATATTTTCTTCATCATCATTCTTTGATGAAGAACCATCTCATGTGCTCCTCTTGATCTCCTCCCGCATCAAATCTGACCACAGTTGTTCCCAACCTAACAGTTTCTCTCTTCCATTCATAGAGTCCTGGTAGTTGTTCCAACTCTTTAGAAGGCCAAGGAGAGCGAGGCTCACCATATCATCATTGGCAGCAGTTATTCCCACACTACCAAGCTCATCTCTACAACTGGTGATCTTGTTCGGATATGTGGAAATAGTATCTCCCTTCTCCATCTTGGTTTTCGAAGCTTATCCTTGAGCGCCAATTTCCTCTGATCGCTATTGTTCCGGTAGAGTTCCTTCAATGTCTTCCACATTGAAAATGAAGTATCCTTCCCATGGAGACTCGAGACAATATGGTCTCGAAATCCCTCCTACTCGCCTTCGCTACACACTTCTTCCACTCAGCCAACTCTTGTGCATTAGCTGTCGCTGGCTTTGGGATTTCTTGATCAATGAAACCCTTCAAGCCATTGTCTTCTAATACTGCTTCCATTCTATCTTTCCATGCTATGTAATTCGAGCTGCCTTCAAAGGCATACTTGAGTCTCAAGCCATAAAACGCCATTGACCAACTTGAAGTATGAGATGAATTCGATTTGCACCTGCAACCCCGAACTTCAAACTTCAAATTCTCTTCTTAGTATACTGTTCAAAGCTCCGATAACCTTTGCTCCGATACCATGTAGAAATTCTGACTGTAGATTAACCTGATAATGCAATATAACTAAAACAAAATACTTTAATCTACTTCTACAATCAAACTTCTGGAAGCTTAATAGATTTGAGCAAGATCACGCTGAACAAATATAACCAAAAGAAGAATCAATGCACATGAAACAAAGAAGAATACTCAGGGGAAAGTCTCAGCTAAAAACCCCACTATATGTATTATCATACAAGTTGGAAATATCTTAGAATTACACAAAGCTTTAGCTCTCACAGCTAGCCAGCTCTTAGTACAATCCTCACAGATGCTCACAGGCAAAATAGACTTCTCATTAGTCTTCCACACTGCCCTCCAAGCTCCTATTTCCTAGCACATTTTTTCCTAGGTGATCCTACTGTTACCATGTGTAAAATTGATCACTCACACTAATCTCACACCCCGTAAAACAACACAATCCTCAAGGAATGAATTCCTTCTGCATGCATGAATTTTCCTTATAGGAAAATTCATGCAACTGATAGTACAATGTCCCTGTCTTTAATCTCAACTAGGTCTTTCTCAGAATAGACATGCATGAATTAATGATGAGAGAATCTTTAGTTATCTCGAGTACACTAGTTGGATGCATGCATGCATTAACTGACTCAACTCACAATTAGTTCCTCAAACAATTTGGAACTATTCTCACTGGACTTAACTCAGTAAACTGAGCTAACCAATTACAACTCAAATACAACTCAATCTTATCTCCTTAATTAAGGGATAATCGTTGCATGACTTCAGAAAGACTTCTAACTTGAATTTCTCCAACTGATTAACTTAAGATGAATTCATTAATTATTTTTCAAGAAACTGGTGAGACTAAATTCGAATTTTAACTCTCAATTTTAGTTCAAGGACAATCTAAAATTGGAATATTCTTGTTGCCACATTTCAACACGACAATGGTCCTCGAAGTACATGTCACATCTTATCACCCACTCATCCCCTCCATGGATCAACAGGTGTAGCGCTAAGAACTTTCTAGACAACTAGACTATAGCCCAATGTATGAAGTATAATAATAACTTTCTAGACAACTAGGCTATAGACCAATGTATGAAGTATAATAATAACATAGATGAAGGCATAATGGTGGGATTAAAATCTTACCACCTCCAAGCTCGGCATTGAGGCTAAGAAAACTATACACTTTAAATTAATTATAACCAAGAAACAAATCACATAAAATCACAAATGTAATACTTGTGTCTCTTAATAATCATTAATTACTATTACTCATGTCAGAAATAACCTCGCACAATTCCCAAATGAAATCTAATCAATGGTGTCATGACTTGGTACATGTATAACCATTTCAACACAACCTGAAAAATGAATTATTATTCTTTGTTTCTTAGCAACTTAGCAAAACAATATTAATTAGATTATACCAAGGTTTAGGTAAAGAAGGAATTTCAATTAAGACGGGACCAATTCATGTCCTTGCTAGGGCTATCAGTTTCCAAGTAAAAACACACACACACACACACACACACATATTGTCATATTTACTATTGTAAATGGGTGCTACAAGTGGTATCAGAGCTATGGGTTCAACGTTGAGGCCTAAGGATTGACCTAGAGTTTGATAAATTATTGTTGAAATTATAAAGAAACAAGAGACAAAGGAGATAGCAAGGGAAGATAAACTTGCTAGACCCCTAGGGGTGGAGATTAAATGGGGGTTCACTTAGGGGATGATGTGTCATTTCCTACAACACAGTTATTAGAAGTAACTAACAATAAAGTATTTTCCTAATAAGGATAATATATAATAAAACCACAAAAATAGTAATCTAACTAATTACTATACAGAGATAAAAATAAAAGCATGTCTTATCAAGCCTTGTTAAGACGAAGTACATAGGTTTGATGGAAAAAACATAATGTTACATTAAGAAGTTGGAAGCAACGGTAAAATCAAGGGTTTGAGGCTTGCATACTTGAAGATGCTTGTATTAAAAAAAATTGCAGATAATTTAGTCCAAAATGGTAAATAAGAATACGGGTGTCAGCTACTCAGTCCATACATGGAACCTCTTTAAGAGGTGTTTTGACTAAGATATCTGAAGGATGTCAGGGTGACCAGAGTTGTAGTAGGTTATTCAAAAAAAAAAAAACATGAAAGGAAAAGGGTGTTGGAACCAAAAGATGTACACTTTTAATGATTGCATGACTATGACTTTTGTGGATATGTGTATAAATCTATAGAAAGACTTGTTGTGCCCTAGAAAGTAATAGCGATAATAGCATTAGCATGGCAGATAAAAAATAAATTCTAAAGACAATTGCATAATTAAAAGAATCCAAGTTGGAAGCCTATATAACTGTAAGGCTTATTTAACACCTAGGCACCACTTTATGTGAAATCCACGAGGTTTTGGTGAGCCTATGAAGGAATGAAACATTGTTGTTCTTGGTTTTATATAATTTGGGTAAGGAAAATAGTTAGTGATGGGGTACAAAGTAACCCATACTCGGAGCCAATCTCATGAAAATAATATGGACAATCAATCCTTATGGAAACAAGGTTAATAAAAAAGAAAACACTTTAAGTTATTACATTTGCTTCAACATAATTCTAGAATCATGAGAAAAAAAGCTCCACAAAAAAAAAAATTGCACCAAAGGGAGGTGGTCCCTTGGGAATTCCAAGCCTGTGCATGTGAGTGATGGTCATCAGTGAATAATGTAACCCACAACTACGAGCTTCTTTGTTATATATATATATTATATATATATATATATATATATATATATTAAATAAATTGTTAAATTTGATATTGTTTACTATTTGTTCTATACGTCAATATCTTTTACCGAATTTTCAATTGGGCCTTTCTTCCCATTTCATAATACTGTTAATATTTTGTTAGTATTTAATTATGTTCAAAGTGGACTATGTAGATAAGTCATCAACAAATCTAGTAAATGACAAGTAATGCTTGGAATAGTGCATGTAGTGACACTTAAGAAGGTTTAATAAACCATGAGAAAACGGTAGAGCGTGGATATAAAAAACATGGACGAACATGAAAAAAAATTGTCATCCGTAATTTAAACGACAAACTTATTTCAAAGTTATGTTGGGTAGGAAACTGAACACAGAAAGGTTGGAAAATTGAACTTACCTTATAAAATTATATATATACATGCGTAGCAATTAATGATTTCATTTTTATGAGTTTGGAAGAACAAAAAATGTATTGTAATACTGGTTAGGGAAGCATTGGGTCCCTAAAGTAAATAATGGTAGATGCAGAGTATGTAAGTTAACTACTTATCATAAGAATTCATGTGTGTATGTTCAGGAGTCCACTAAAAAGTACTAGTGCATCATGATGACTAAGAATATTTAGGAACCTTAGAATGAAGTATAACAAAACGTAGAAGGTACCCAATATACACCTGAACTCGATGTTTAGAATATATGCATTGAAGGAAGAACATATAATAGAAACACGACACAAGTCTGCTAAATGTTGTAACTTATGGTTGTCACTAAACTCCCATGGTTATTAGGAGTAGGTATGGCTGTCAAAACTGATAAAAGTGGAAGAAATAATGATACACCCCTCTAGAAAAGAGATTGTGTGTGTGTGTGTGTGTGTAACTTCAACTCTATATATCGAACAACTTAAATACTAAAGGTATAGACATGACTAGTGACACTCTCAAGGAAAAGAGGCATGTGAAAAACAAGTAATTATGTGTTACATAAGAAGTTACAGTTAAAAAAAAAATGTCTATAGAAACCGAGAGAATGTTGGTAAGTTTGGATAGAGTAATTACCATGATTTCTTGAAATAACAAAATCAATGAAACATTTGTAGGCTACCATAATAGAGGTGATAGGAATAATAATATTATGGCTGCTCTGAGAAATGGAAAAGCTAGAGACACATATAAAAAGAACTGAAAAGAATTATAAATGATAGTTTTACCCAAATATGGTTAACATGATATTGATTAAAGCCAAGATTGAGAGTGAAGTAGTATGTGACAACCAAGTATGTTGGTTGAACCCATGGAAAATATGGACAAAAAAAATGGGAAAAGGGACTTCTTGTAACCTTGGCTTAAACTTTCACATGTATTTATGTATAGTAGACATGATAAGGTGTATATATATATATATATATATATATATATATATATATATATATATATATATATATATATATATATATATATATATATATATATATATATATATATATATTATATATATATATATATATATATGTATGTATGGAAGTGCCATTATATTTGACATGGTGTCAGAGGTCACTGGAATAGAAAGATTACTACTTGCGAATAACATGAAAATAAAGCTATATGTTAAACCAAATTAACAAAAAAAACCCCACTAAGTCGGACCCTTATATTGAGCAAAAGAGGCAGTAGGTCTTGATTCACATGAATAGATACAAGGTGGTCTCTAGAACTATATGGGGTAACATGTAAATTGTTGCTTAATGTGTTTATGTGCACATGTATATTGTGTATGGGGATACGTGTACGTGGCATTGTGAACAAGTAAATATTTAAAAAATAACAATAATGATTAAAAAAATATAGTCAATATAATGATCATTGGATCTATATGAGGTATAGATTGGTGTGACAGTTAATTAAAGACTAATTGGCGTGACGTTGCAATATAAACAAGTAAATATTGATTTTGTTCCCTAGAGCAACCCCAAATGAAATTGCAAGATTTTATGACATGAAACAACCTAGTGGAAAAGAAAAAGATTGTAATCAAGTGGTAAATTTATAATTATGAAAAGATAATACTTATTGTGTAAGTGGCAAGTTGAAGTAATTGCCTTATAACTTGGTAATATCTTGATTTGACATGTTTGGTATCATAAAAATATGATGGCTCCAAAGGAATAGATCATGGGTTGCAAGCCATCACGGGAACAAGGAAAGAAACCCTTCCTTGTGAAAATAACAAGAATGGATACTGTGTGATAATGTAATAAGATAAGAAATTATTCTTAGGTTGGAATATAATTGTTATCTATTAATAGTCCATCAATCTTTACACCAAATATATTAAAATAATTTCTTTGTTGAAGGAAGTAGATATGTTCTGGTTTATAAGAAAAGAACCATATTATAGTAACATGGTGAGCATAAGACAGTCAATATGTAAACAAGCTTGAGGGAGAAACCCCATAGTTGTATATGAAAGAAAAATTGTATATAACTTATAATAATAACTTGTAGTATAAGATGACAAGGGGCAAAGTTGAAAAAAAAAAGCTATAAACTTGACCCTTGGTTGGCACTAAAGAAAAATAGTAAAGAAGCCCAATATTGGCATATAACTAAGTTTACTTGAACAAAGTAGACAACAATATGACCATCGTGAATATGGAAGGAACAAGAAATTATCTTAAAATCTACTCATACATGACTATTGAATTAAGATAAAAGTATAGTAATTATATTTATTACAAAATGCACTAGTTGCAAACTTTCATAAAAGACAAAAACCTTAAATGGTTTCTAAACATATTATTATTGCTAAAGAAAATTGTACTGATGGAATTGGTACCTCCCTAGTCTAAAACTTATAGTGGAACCACATGGCGGGGTCTTGTCAATTAGCATAGCTAGTGGGTAGGTAAAAGAATTTACAACAATGAGTTTACAATGATGTTGTTAACTCTTATTGAGTGCAAGTTACTGACCCTTATCGAGTTGTGATGCATGTTGATGACCTTTGTTGGGTATATAAATAATAGTTGGTAGTGTTTGTAATGAAGATTGAAACAATATATGTACATTCTTAAATGATAAATGATGAAAAATAATGAACCTAATGATTTTGAATGTAGGTCAAATCAGACGATGTAATCCTAGTCAAACCTCTGCACATTCTCGATCTGAGAAAAAAATATGCTACCGAAATAAGTAGGAGAGGATACCTGGAAGATGAAATAAATATTTTATGCATGAGGCATATTCCAACTTGTTTGGAGGCCAGGAAACACCAAGGATGGTTTTTCACTCATATGGGGGGAAGATGTAACACCCCTCGATGAAAAGTAAATATTTAATTTACTTTTCCCGCAAATACTTAGTAAATCATTGGCTATGTGGAAAGCCTAGTGGGAAAAATTAATGTTTAAAGTTTATTTTAATATTGTACAAAATTGGTTATGGCTAGTCTTGGAGTTAATGGGAAAAGACCCTAGATGAAATTTTCCCTTTACTAGACAATTAAAGGACAATTACTTCCTCTCTCCCTAGAAATAAAGCATCTCAGTGGGAAATGAAATCAAGGAAGGCATGAGTAGGCCGGAGGCAACTAGAAATCAAGAGCAGAGAAAATTGATACCTTAAACAGAATGTTGCCACACTAAGGAGTTCTTGAGCTGGAATGAGAGCTAGTGGAGCCCTTAGGAACAGACATATTAGCCTAAGAATTCTTGGTTGGACTGGTGTGGTCTTAATGTTCAAGAACTGACCATTCTAGGCCATTATATATAAATTGTTCTAGAAGGTGGAAATATCAGGGGGAAAATTGGAAATAATTTTTATTCTCATGGTTTAGTGGAGTGGTATACTCCCTTACTGAATTACGTGACAATCTCAACCTTGTAAGATGAGTAACCTCTTTACTTTCCTATGTTATCTTTTAGAACATTAGGTGCATTTATTTTAATTTCCAAATAGAAAGATTATGATAGAAATTGATGTAATTGTAATGGAAATATTATTTGCCCTAAATGAAAACTTGGAAGTTTTTTTGTAAATAAACAAAATAAAATAAAATGGGAAAATTCTATTGGTAAGATTATGTTAACTGTTGTGTGAAAATAAATGTGGAGAAGCAATATTTTTGTTACTGTGCAAGTTCTTTGTTTTATTTATTACAACAGAACATTATAAGAAAAAAGATAGATTCTACAATGGACGAAGCACTAAGCAGAATCAATGTTGTTTCCATGGGGACTATTATGCCCAAGTATCATAGAAGGGCCATTAGGGGACTCCAATAAAAGTCAAATTTCATACCTTTATGATACTGATGGTATTACAAAAAGGAAGATTTAGATGACCACAACTAGAGAAGTCTTAAATCTCATCCACAATGATAATTATATATGGAATATTTGAATAATATTGAAAACACAACAAGAATAAAAAGGGTAGACCATATTTGATATATCAGTCAAATTAGTTCTTAGGCCCAACTGTGATGACAACAACTAAAACCGACCTAAAACCAGTGAATCTAAACTAAAGATAACTCGTTATTAAGTTTTTAAGCTAGGTTGCAAACATTGAAAGCACAATTTTGCTAATGGAATTCAAAAACAACAAACCCATGACCATCTTGCAATATCCTATATATTATATATATATATATATATACGAGGAAAAATAAATACACAAACAAAAAGAACAAATTGCATATTAACACAGTTGAAACCCTGAAGTTGCTCTCAAATATTTTAATCAAATGTGATCACATACCACAATCGAGAAATTCCACAACAAGATGTAAATCTAAAATAGAATGATGTGCCATTTAAAAGAATACATATAATAGAAATTTAATTTTTCTTAAATGAAATTGTAGTCATATAGAACGAATTTCCAATATTTCATAGTTATAACCCTAACTATATAAGTGGAGCAGGCTAGAGAACAAAATGGTACCCAAGCCTAACTCTTTTATGGAGAATAGGGTTACGAAAAGATTGTAAACTTGTCTTGCTAGAATAAGAAAGTTTGTTGTACAAATGTACAATTATTCCATATATTAACAGAACATAGAAATAGTGACTTTAGCCTAGTTAATAACCCTAGTTGACTATAATTAAGTAATTTGGTAGTGAAATCTGTAGAATTGAACCATAGGTTGGAGACATAACTTGTAAGAGAATAGGGTTATGCGTTAAAACCTAGTTAAGGTTGAGGAAATTATATGGGAATCAAGTCAACCTTGTTGGAACCCTATTATGGAAATTCTCCAACCCGCAACTGCATAATTAATAAGAAAACTTAATAAATAAACGATGACAGACAAGGAGAGCCAATTTAAGCGACAAAGAAGCTCTTGAGATTTGATATGATAAGCCTCAATATTGTAACAAGAATGTTGCAACTCCCAAGGCTACCAATTTAAATTATCAACTCGGGGTTTGTAAAAACTTAAGAGGTGTCGGCACTATGTGCAACATGCAATGTGTCATTCTTTCGTTGATCTGATGCAATGAAGTGAATGCCATGAAATCCAAGCCTAAACTAATTGTGAATATGGAAATGTTACTCTATTTGCAAGAAATGGAAGTGTGGCTTGCTCAAACGTAAACACTAATCCTAATTGTAAGAAGGTAAGGTTGTGCCATTCGTAGGAATGAAAATTACTTGTCTATTTGCAAAATGTAAACCTTGTGCTACTTGCAACAATGTGAATCATTAGTCTAATTGCAGAATGTGAAAATTTTCATTGAAAAGAAACTAATCCTATGCAAGAACAACAATTTGTAATTGAAATCCTAAGAGAATGAATTCAATGAAATAGGCCTAATCTACTTTGTAAAAATGAAAGTCCCAAGTGGTGTTTATTCTTCCCCAATCATGGATATAGAGCTTAGGGGTCATTCAATCCTAAGAGACAAAAAATTCTTTTGGAGCAAATCTGGTCAAGTTTACACGTGCTACAAGAGTGCTAAAAGAGGTGCTACAGGAGGCCCTGTTTTGCTACAAGAGGAGATAGCTTTTTGAATTCCCAAGTAAATAAAATGAAAATGGGATGGGAAAAAATTTGTTATTAATTAGGATGTATTAGGACTCCATTCCAAGTGGAAGCACTCCAAAATACCCTTGTTATCACATGCTAAAAAATAGCAAAAAATTACTACTCTAAAAACTAGAAATTCAAGAACTAGTGAGCTAGTTAACCTACCAAATGCCTAACCTAATCAAGTGAAAATTATATGGGGTAGATTTTGTTATTAACTTGGATTTTTTTATGACCCAATACAAGTGGAATAAATTCAAATGAAGCTTATTAACACATTCTAAAAATAGCAAAAAATTGCTACTATTTTGTTATAAGGGATTTCCAGAAATTCTGGACTTGTGAACTAGTAGACCAATCCAAGTAACTCAATGATGAATATGAATTTTCAAATTTGTTCTAAGGATGAATCATGCTTGTGAATCTGTAATTATCCTGCAAAAAAACTCACCTCAATCATTTAACCAATGTAACCTACAACAAAAGAAGCACGAATAGTAAATGCAGAAATTAGAGATGCAAGTGAAGAAGACATTCAAAGGAAATAAAGAAATTGTATAAGAGGGCTCTGAGGCTCCTAGGATGACTAAGCCCAAAAAAAATCAGTCCTATGAAGGAAATCAAGCCTTAGAATCTAAAAATTCCACCAAACTTCATTATTTGAATCCATCCAAGTACATCCCTGCTAGACATGAAAGTGGAGCTGCTAAATAACAAGTTTTCTCCACAAGAAGACTAAGAAATACATGCCCCTAGAGGAAAATTCGAATTGGTAATTATAAAAATTTATGGGGGAAAATTCTCCTTGAAAGGTGGAATATTTCCCCTCCAAAATCCTTCAAATAGTGGATCTGGTTCCCAACTCCAGGAATCTGCATTAAATGGCAGGGAACAAATTCCTAGATTTTCTCAATCATTAGAGTTCCAGATTTTGTCAATAATTTCATGATATTTTGCTCATTTAACATCCAATATTGATCCTCTTGTAGGAGGGATCAAGTCCCTAGATTATCTCCTCCTCCAAAACTGCATAATTTGCCCAATATTCTCGCATTATTCTACAAAAATAAATATATTAGGCACAAATATGCAATTATCTCTAAACCTTCCCGACGAGCATATTAAAGTTAAAAATATGTCATCTAATGCAAAAAGGGAGTTAAATGTGTTGAAGGATGGTTAGATGGGCTTTAATTTATGTCTAATTTACAGGCCCATCACCATACTTGAAGGAATCAACATCCATCTCGAGCTTTACTGGATGATAAAAAAAAATAGTTGTCGTAGTCAGTAAACAACATAGTTTATGTAATTTACTTGGAAAAAGGATTTAATAAACTATCAAAGAAAGAAAATACCTTGACACAATGTGGAAATGTCTCTCTCTCCACTGCAGTTCAACACTTTTGGGTTAATATTCGTTCAAAACCACAAGTTAATTGTAACCATGATGTATTAGCCACAACAACGGAAACTAAGACATTGTGAAATAATGAACTGAGCATATTTTATTTTTTATTTTTTTATAGCAGAACCTCGTTCATAAATTATGTTGAGGAAAGATGGTAGGCGTTGGCCTTGCCATGTTGAAAAACCTATTAGGGTTTGTTGTAGAACATCATTCTCAATCATAGAAGCGTTGGGTCACAAATGAATCAGGCATGACAGATGGGGAGGAAGTGGTTACCTCCTTAACTATCTAAGATCCATCAAGGTAGTCCGATCCAAAACCCTAAGGATCAAAGGTGGTCCTCAAAGTACATGTCACATCTAATCACCCACTCATGCCCTCCATGGATCAACATGTGGAGCACCAAGAACTTTATAGACAACTAAGCTATAGCCCAATGTATGAAGTATAATAATAACGTAGATGAAGGCATAATAGTGGGACTAAAATCTTACCAGATCCAATCCTGACATGGAGGATAAGAAAACTATACACTCTATATTAATTATAACCAAGAAATGAATCACAAAAAATCATATATGTAATACATGGCTGCCTTAATAATCCTGGATTACTATTACTCATGCCACAAATAACCTCACACAATTCCCAAACAAAATCTAATCAATGGTGTCATGACCTAGTACACATGTAACCATTTCAATACAACTTGAGAAGCGAATTATTTTTCTTTGTTTCTTAGCAACTTAACAAGACAATATTAATTATATTATACCAAGGTTCAGGTACGATGGGAATTTCAATTAAGAGAGGACCAATTCATGTCCTTGCTAGGGATATTAGTTGCTAGGGATTAAAAATATGTTGTAAATGGGTGTCAATATATGTGTGTGTGTGTGTGTGTGTTCTTGTTATTTTTTAGACATATTCAATAATTGTTTTAATTTGATTTTTTACTGTGATATGTATAACTTGCTTATATATGGAAAGAATAATTTAGAAGGAAAAAGAAAACAATTATTATAAACATTAAATTTAGAAATCATTTTTCTTGGATTAATCAAAATTGGTGTGATTAATCTCGAAGAAGGATTTCAAAACATTATGAATCACAAAATTTTAAAATAAAAAATATTAAGTTTTTTGTATGAAGAATTATAATAGTTATGATTCATTATAAGCATTAAGTTTTTGTATACTTATTAATTAAATTTAAATGTGAAGTTTTGAAATATAATGATTATGAATCAATGTTATAATTTATATGATAAGATGAATCTTAATTTATATCTATTTAGAAATTATCTAAGAAAGCTGAAGGTGAGAGGTGACCTGCTCAGTTGCACCCCTGGAGCTTTCTTTCACTTGGTTTTGACATGGTCGTTGAAATTCAATTAGCATGACTCTTCATTGCGATCGACCCAAGTTATTGTGCTGAGACTGAGCTTAACAAAGCAATTCTAGAGGATCATTCAAGGGGGGGCCTAGGTTAGCAAAGCCTGGGCCTTCCACTAGCAAGAAGAAAAAGCAACAATAAGGTCAGGCACAACGAGGACCAAATTAGAAAGTTTCCATTTTTCCAATAGCTTAAAATGCAAATGGCTTGAAAGTTTGAGCAAATTTCCCTATTTAATCATATCTAGTTATATATTTATTGATTAAACCTTGTTATGTTAGTAAATATTATGGTTACTAAACATGAAGTATTAATATTTAAATTTATTTAATGTAATATACATATTTTGATTTTTAATCAGTTTGTAATTATATTAATAAAAGCAAAATTAAAAGAGTTAGATCTATTTATTAATTGATCTAAAATTATGCTTTATATTTCGTTTTTCATAACTACAATTTACTATCTGTATTGTTAACATCAATCACATAACTTATGGAAAATGAACCTAGGTGAGGAGAATTCTATTCCTTCCTCCCAACCACCCCCAAGATAACCCTAATTGGCATTATTGAATACTTCGTCTAATCCATATTTACACCATCTCCTTCATAAAAACAATCCTATTTTATAAAAATGTTCTATATTTTAGATTTTTTCAAATTTAATTGTGTTTAGACAATTTAATGCATAAATAACAATTTTAATGGTTGAGGTTTTTAATGACTTATTTTGGTATTTGTCAATATTTAAAAAATACAATATGGTTATATTTTCTATTATAATTTATTTATTCTTCTAAAATTTAATATGTGTGTGTGTGTGTGTGTGGATGGTTTTGAAGATTTCACTTTTTATTTTTGATAAAAATATTATTAATTATTGAAGAAGATAGAAGAGTTGAATGCCTTGAGAAAGTTCATATTTAGACTTTGTCCCATGTAAGTATTATTAACCTTTTTCCTTATGAGAAAATGCTATTATGGGCTTTGGATAGTTTGAGGACTTTGGTAGGGGATATTAGGGTCAATAAAAGATAAAATGGCATGGAGTATGACAGATTTAATAAGGGTGATCCTCCTAGGAATATTAAGATATACAAAAGTTTAATATGGAGCTTTTGTTGCATCGTAGAAAGAAGTTCCCAAGAGAAATTCCTTAGAGCTTTGTTTGTAAGTGGTGCCTTTAAATACCTAGAAGTTAAGGAGTCACTTTGAAGTTAAGGATTCTAGAAGTATTTCATTGAAGAAAAATATATGGGGCTTACTTTTGTTGATGATCATACTTGACTCTTGAATGAAGGTGTCTATGATGGCTTTGAAGGAATTAGTTCCTTTCTTGATTGGGCCTAGAGAAGTAGCATATTATCAAATAATGTAGGTGAAGTGACGGAACTTCCTACATATGAAGTCAATTTTGTTTGTATACTTCTTTCTACCACCACTTGTTAGATGCTTCAGACAAGTCATTCCACCATTAGTATGAAGGGAAAGGGAGAAAGAGTGCCACCTTTTCCAATCCCTATACAAGGACTAAAAGTAGATGTTTGGCAGCCATTGACGAGCACCAAAGAGAAACTGAATGGGACTAGATTTATGACCCAATCATACCATTCAGGGTTGAAGCCAAAGGATGAAAGAGTTGTTCTAATGAATTCCCAATTGAGCTTGCTAAAGCCTTAGATATATTGAGCTTAATCATCAAGTTGATATTTTTATTAGTTTTTAGTGAATGGATGGTTCCATGAGTCACTATGATTCCATCCAAGATTCTTCACCCTTTAGTGTAGTTCATGAAGGACTTAACACTACAAGAAATAACTTCAATGATAATTTTGTAGATCATGTTGCATAGTGGGATGGGTCATATTTTTTTATTGTCTTCTTTAGGAATCAAAATAAGGAAGTTTGAGTTGATTGTTTGAAGAAGTTCCCATTTCTAACAAGAATTCTCAACTACTACCTAGAAATCTAGTTTTGATGATTTCCATATTTTCATAACCATCGTAAACTACCCAACCTCCTCTTATATTATGTCCTATATAAGACCCGTATTACCTCCAAAACCCCTTATTAAGCCATATATATTGAGTGATTACATTTCTATCATTATATTTTCATGTATGCTAAAAACTCTTATGGTCCAATTTTATTATAATTGTACCCTTTGTCTCCAATATATATACTAAAGAGACCTAGTATTTGGATCATCAAACATTATCTTATACATTTTATTAATTGTAAAAATAGGTTTACCCTAGAAGAATATTGTGATTATTGGTTTATTATTACTTGTAAGGTGCAAGGTTCTGTTGTAGCAGCTGCAACCACCCTCCAAAATTTTGCCTCTGCTTTGTTTTGGAGCCTCCTTCCTCAAAATCTTAGCAACATGTCTTATGCTACTCAAGTAGTTGGTTTTTATTTGAAGTTATCTTTCACTTTGCAGCTTGTGTTCGCTAACTTGTTTTACTGGCCAACCAAAAATTGACCCCGTGACTTGGTTCACATCCGGTTCTTGCATTGTCTTGGAAAACTACATAATCTTAGAGGGCAACCTACCTTGCTCTCAAAAATTTTGCAAAGTAGCGCATAAGTCACCCCTTCTCTCTAGAAATGGGCAAAGCAATCTACCATAAAATCTTGCTCAGAGAAATTGTGCAAAACATCTCAACACTAGGCTTTGACTAAGGAATTGTGCCGATCCAACTATCATCTTGTCTTCAACCTGGAAACTACACAAAACATGAGAGGCAGCCAGAGCCACTCATCCCAAGAATTGTGTAGAAGCATTCCTTATGTTGGTTTTGGTGCATGTGCTGATAAGTTGCTTGGATCCCTCCATAACTGCGCAATCTTCTCATGCATGCATGGTAGCCCTTTCTTGAAAAAGAAAAAGAAAAAAGCATCCCTAAAAAATAAGGATATATTTTTAGCACTTGGAGTTATATGAAAGTTGATTTCAGAAAATTCCTGCTAAGTGTCACTTTTTCTTGGATTTGTGGCATGCGCGTCATAAACCCTAAAACTACCAAATATATTTAAATGACACCCCAGAGCTCATTCCACGCATTCGATCTTGGAGCTTTGGAATTCCCAAGGCATGTAGGAACCTTCAACACAGTTGGTGCAACTTTTCTGGGTAAGTGTTGTTTTTCAAGTCTTTTGCTGCATTTTATGTTGCTTTTATTTCCTTGGTTTGTGTGAGTGTTGTTTTTCATGTTTTACTGAATAACCACTGGCATTTTAGTTTTTTCTTAACTTGTAGAAGTGTTGTTTCAAGTTTTGCATTGTCTTTCTTAAGCGTTGCATGCATAATAATGTTTTTGCACTAACAGTCACTTTTGTGGCGACTCTCTTCACCAACTTCGTTGTTAGTCCATTTGACTAATTCCTACATTGGTTTTGATTGCATGCATGATCATTCACTCCTGTCTGCCCCATCCTTTTCTTATGCATTCAAATCTACTCATTTTCTAGTTGCCCTTGCGTAGATCTGGGCTGCCTTAGCTCAAATCTTGCTTTCGCTGGCATGCACTGCGCATTCCTAAAATCAAGGCTCTGTCTTGGCTCCAAGAATTGTGAAGAGGTTTCCTCTCACTTGCCCTAGCTATGCTCTCCACATTTTTGGGAGACAGTGCCCAGTTTTTCCCACTGGGATTGTGTAATGCGCAGTCCCAACCAGCAGTCAAGCCAGACTAAACTACGCATTGCGTGTTCCAGTCCACAGTCAAAACAGATGGACTGCACTCTGCATAGTTACATTTAGCAGTAGTTATCACTGGTATATAGGATTACACAATACGCAGTTCCAACTAACAGTCTCCCAACCCCTAAGAGTCACTGCTGCACAATATTTCCTAGCAATCACCCGATTTGTTACATGATCGATCCTTGAAGTGCATTGTGTTTTTAAACTGACATTTTCTTGTCATGAGTGTCTGTTATGTCTCTAGGTACATCAATTGTTGAGCAGTATCTCAACAATAGAAGCATCATGGTTTCCAAGAGAGATGGATAAAAGGACACTCTAAAGTAGCAGCATTGGAGACGTGGTTGAACAGGTGTAATAAACTTGCCCATCTATGCAGACACACATATATTCTTAGAGAAGGACATGAAGGTCACATGGAAATAAATAAATGACATATTTGCAGGCACTTTCAATAAATATATGGAAGATCAACAAGTATATGTCAACATTCACAAGTCAGACTTATACAAGGTTGCATGGAGGTACTCCGCCTTCCCATGTGTGGATAGCACTCACTTGGTTATCTCACATACTGATCTCGAGACGATGACACTGAGCACCACTAGTGGATCATATCTAGCCACCTTTAGGATGGAAAAATACCATAAGATGTATCACTTGCCGAAGCTGTTGAACTACATGGATGTATTGTTCTTCACTCTTAACAACAATGTAAACTATAGAGATATCATGTAGTGTTGGGTAAAAGAGCCATCAAAGTTTAGGATGACATCCAACCAGGTTTATAAGACGAAGTCACTCAAGAAGGCTTACCAACTCCTAGTCATCTTTGCATTTTGCTTGTATGGCCAAGAGAGCGTGAAGACCTTCCCGTAGAGTTGTGTTGTTATGTTAGATTAGTTGGCAAATGAAGGAAGTCCTTTCAACTAGTCGAACATGTTGGCTCTTTAGTTGAAAATGCATGTGTCAAATGCCTGGAATCTGCCTAAGGATGGAGAATTGAGATTCTACATGTCTGTGTACCTCCTTGATGAAATTTGTGCCCAACAACAATTCCTTGGCATGGGTTGGACATGGAAACCATTAGAGGAAGCTGTGAATGTTTATTGCAAGTTTCTCTTTGAGTGCAGCTATCGAGGAGTCATGGCGAGGATGTCTAACCATTTCATCTTCCTGCTATACATGGTGATATTTGAACAGGACCCACCTTGCATGTCCCAAGAAGCAATGCAGGCGTTGCTCAAAATTGCAGATTGGTATGCCTCACTCGATGGCACCTTCATCAAGATGTTTGGCATGGGGAAGCCTCCACATGAGCTACCGAGGTTTCCCAAAGACAAATTGGTCATGCGAGAGGTTGCATACCACATTTCCATAGGGTTATCAACAACACTACACAAGAGGAATAAGGCACCATGGCCTACTCTTCCTTTGCGGATTTGGTTTTATCATACTCATACCTTGAAAGATATAGATGTCGAGACTGGGGACTTGAAGAATTTTGGATTCAGTACCAAGAGTATCAATCTGTATGATCCTCACTGCATATGCAAGAACCACTATGGGAAGGTGTACTTCCCATGGGTGCACGAGGCATTTCATTGGATAGAGGAAGATCCTTAGAGGTATTTCTATAACTCCTCTAGGCTCAATGAACTGGTCAGCTTGGCAGTAGAATGGAAACCAACACTACATGCAATAGCACCACAGGAAGCAACAAAAAAAATAGCTATGAGAAGCAAATTGACGCAAGACAAAGGCAAGAGGAAGATTGCCGAGAGCGTAGAGGCTGAGAAAAGCGACATGTTCAAAGAAGATCCACTTGTTGAAAGAGTAGCTTTGGAGATAGATGCAAAGAGGTGAAAATGTGACATGAAAGTAGTGCAGAGAAAGGGGGAGAAGTAAAGATTAGACGAAGTAGAGAGGAAGTTGCAGGAGGCAAAGAAGAATTTGAAAGAATAACAGGAGCTCAGGAGTAGAAGCTTAGGAGGAGAGAGAGGGAAGAAAGGAAAAAACAGGAACAAGAAGAAGGACAAGGCACACTGATAGAAAAAATGCGCAGATACAGGCTGAGACAACAGAGCAGCCAACAGAGGAAGAAGAGGGTGAGTAGGTGTAGGTTTGGGAACTTGCTCAACATGTTAAGCAGTTGGTTGAGGTAACAGACATGGAGACGGAATAATATCTAGAGGATCAAGACATCAATCTCATGTAGAGGGCATTCGAGGTCATACCATAGTCTCCGCCACCTCCAAAACCACAACCAGTCCTGAGTGAACAAAGAGATGTTGTTCTCCTTGATGATGATTCGGAGACGGATGTGTATAATCTAGCATTTTGCAAGTCACAGTAGAAGATTGTACAGGCATGAAGAAAGCACATTGACGTTCAATATCACTTTTTGATGGATATGGTTGAGGCCAAAAAGGTGTTGCTGGTAAAGGTGGACACTTTGAAGAATGTGCCAGATGCATTGACGAAGTCTGTGAGCACTAAGAAGTTTTCTTGGTGTAGAGAAACAATGGGTGTTGTAGGTTTGGACCAATGACTAAGCTCTCCTGTGACCCACCATGTGGAAAGAAAACAACAAGTGGGAGAATATTGGGTGTGTGTAATATTCTTTCCATGACTAGTCCCATGCACAAAGCAGGGGGTTAGAAGGGGGGCAACAACCCCCCCTTCGTTGTGTCGGATGCAATCCGGGGGTCAAAGGCGAGGGTGGCCACCCTCTACAGGGTCGGGGGCAGTGCCCCGAGAAACACTTTTTGGGCCCTATATTAGGTGGTGGACCTACCTATGGTTTTGTGCATGGGTTTTACACATGGCTTTGGGCATGATGGTTTTTTACCCATGGTATTTTGTAGATTAGGTCAAGGGAACTATGATTATGTTATAATCTAGGGTTAATGGATTAGAGTGTATGAATGATTTTGCTTGTATATATATGTATTGTAACATTGAATGGAATATATTAATGAAAAATCAATCTGGTAGTCTCGGTTTTGGGATCCAGAAGAAAAACTCTGCGTATTTTTTTGTGTTTCTCACCATTGTATATTTTCTGTTTTTTAAGAATTCTTTTGCAAGAAATTTTTGTACAGGGTTAAAACCTACATTACTCTTGTAGATGCTATAATTATGGATGAACATTTATTTGTTGTATCCACTCACTCTTCATGGTTTTTAGACATCGTTAATTAATTGAACTTCGAAAATCTTGCTCAACCTTTTTCCTCCAAAGAGAAATAAAGAATTGTGAAGACAAGTGCCACCTATCATGGGTCAATGGTGATTTGTTTTGTATCAAACTAAATCTCATCATTTAAGGTGTTTCTAAGAATATTATATGCTTTATATTTTGGAGGCATGTCATGATGAGCCATGTGAGGGAAACTTCACCAATAGAAGGACAAACCATAAGGTACTACATTTGGGGTACTATTGGCCCAACCCGTTTAAGGATGCCAATAAATACATCTAGGGCTATAACATTTTCCAAGGGATGGGTCGACTAGTACAAGTTGATGAGATTCCTTTGCACCCTCATGTCCTTATTGAACCATTTGAAAAGTGTGTCTTGGAATTTTTTGGACCTATCACTCCAATGTTGATAAAGAAAAGATATATTTTTGTATGTATTGATTACGTTACTAAGTGGGTAGAAGATAACACTTTATTTAAATCTAATGAACAACCAATTGCAAATTTTCTTTATGAGGATATTTCAACTCTATTTGGTGTTCTTAGAGAACTTGTTACAAATCTTGGGATACAATTCACATCAAAACTCATTCAATTTATCTCTTGAAAGTACCAAATCAAGCACAAGACTTCTTCTCTATAGCATCTATAGGATAATAAGCAAGTAGATTCCAAAAATAAAGTATTGTAAGCCATTCGATGATGATAATTCAAAATCATTAAAGAGATTAGAAAAATTGGCTACCAAAATCATTGTGGGCTTATAGGATTACTTGGAGGAGCATAATTAAATTTACAGCTTATGAGTTGGTTTATGAAAATCAAGTTCCTCTCCCCATTGATTTTCAAATTAAAAATTTTAGGACAATAGTTCAGTTGGGAATAAACCTTCCAGACACATAGCAATATAGGATGGTGTAACTCAATGAATTAGACAAGGTGAGAAAACATGCCATTTAGTAGACCATTCTTATCTAGTGGCAGGATAGATTCATCAAGAAATATCTACTCAAACTAGGTGATTGTTCTCTCCTTTTCGATTCTAAGTTCAAAATTTTCAAGAAAATTTTTATCACTTATTGGTTGGGGCCTTATGAGATAGAAATTGCTTTAAAAAATAGATCATTCCAAATAAAAAAAAATGATGAAGATTAAGTCTCCTTCCTAATAAATAGTCAAATATTGAGGTTGTATCACAGGAAAATGTCCAAAGATAAGTTCATTGCAGGGGTCCTTTAGAAAAATGAGATGGGGATGGTAAATGACAAAGGAAACCTTCCCACTTCTAATCCATTTTCTTAACTCCTTTTTTCATGTAATATAAAAACAAAAAAGAGGGAAAAAATAGATAAAAATAAAAATAAAAATAAAGATAAATATAAGCCTAGTCATGAAAACAAATTCTTTGGCATAACAAGGAATGAACAATGTTTGAAAATTGGGACTTTGGAAGGTAAAGTTCACACATTTTTGTAGCTTGTTATTTTATTTTTTCGAACCTTTATTCCTCAAGATAATAATGTATTCATTTAGTCTTATCCCATTGACTTCAACACATTGCCTGGGTTAAGACTAGGGATTTTATATACTACGTCAAGGATTACATTCATTAATGGCAAAATTCCTCACTATTAACAATGGAAATGCATCAATGTATCCTAATCATCAAGTTCTACAGGTGACTCAACCCCAACTCATTCATTTTGACCTATTATAATGTACTATTCTATCTTGACACTCATTGACATCAATGGTGAGTTGTCTCGCATTGGTTAACAACATACATCAAATTATGATGATCCAAATAGTTGTTCTCATGTTCGACATCAACATACTTATTCACATGACAAAATTTGTACCAAATATTTAGAACATGTGAAAACTTTATGGTTTAGTTTCATCTCATATACAACATTGCAACCTTTTCATTTTTGAAATAAAAAGGGTATAAGGATTTGTGGAGTAAGTGGGTTAGCATGTTTGAAAAAGAGATACTCTATATAAAGTTACAATAATTTGTTTTTTAATCCTTGCAAGGGGCTATCTCATTATAGAGCTTGAGATAACTACTCTTGGTTATCCACCTATACAATATTCCACTTTTTATCTGTTGCGTTTACATCTTTCAACAATTCAATCTTTCCTTTTCAAACTTCAACATTAGTAACTTTATTTTAGCCACACAAAGAAGATATACAATCTCCCTACAACAACCTTATAGTCGATTTACTTAGAAAACTTTTTCATACCATCCAAAAGTTCATTATTTGTCTATTTTAGATCAATATATATTAACAAGTATTATTGGGTAAGAAATTCCTACTTCTATGTAGTTATCTATCTTGGGAAATCCATGCATATTTAACGCATAAAATCTATTTTCGTTCATTTCCCCATATTTTACCTCTTATCCTTTTCTCATTCAATTCTGTTTTCCATGTTAATCACCACCATAGTATTTTTTTCCCAATATTGTTAAAATTTGAAGAAGCCTAAGGGTGAAACATAGCTTATCCAATTAAATTATGGAAAACTTCATTGTAAAGCATCATTTCAATCACCTACATCTAAAATATATTTCTAACTTGGTTAGATTGTTGACCCTTTAGTATTTTCACTAATTCCTTGAAAATAAGTGAGAAAAAGAAGTACATAAATGAAGAAAAAGGAAATGGGAAATATATATACAAATAAAATAAAATAGAGGGAAAGGAAGTCAAATAATTAAAGAAGCAATTACATTATGTAAGGGATCGAATATTACAAACACATTTCATGACCCGGGTAGCATTCAAATCCTTGTTGCATGTGGAACTGAGAATCAAGTGTGGTGGGATGTTTAGCCTCATCTTCACATGTTTTTTATAAATATTTAACCTATTATCATTTGGTTTACCTTTCATTTTCACCCATTATCATTCACTTCATTACATATTACCTATTTTTATGCCATAAGATTCTAATAGATGTATGATTATTAAATGCAATAGTTTCCCATGTTTTTATGGTTACTTAGAGTGGTTTTAGTGATTCCTAACTACTTTTGGAGGCCTAGTTATGTTTATATAGGAAATTTAGTAATGGACCACCACTTCCAGGAAATTCGATAACAAACACTTCCTACAAGAAATGTTGTAGTAGACCACCATCCACAAGAGATCTTGTAACACCTTTGACTACCACTTAGAGGAAATCTAGTAGTACCTATCATCTACTAGAAATTGAATAAAACCTAGATTTTTAGTATGATTGTAATCCTAGGGAAAAATGGGAATATGATTTTTGTTAAGAATAATTCCATTATGTTCTTGCATTATTCAAGGCAATAAAAAAACCATTTGTTAGATTGTGGAACTCTGGTCAAAGACACAGTTAAATCACTCCACACAAAAGGGTATCAATGAATCACTTTCATTGATCCACTCTAAAGTGGATTCCTCACATCACCACAAGAAATATAGAAATCAAACTAACTCCATTTCCTTATCATCAAGCCAAGGAAACATAACCAATCTTGTTCTATGTGAGTAAATATTATGAGCAACGTGAAGGTTGAGCAATCCTCTTGTATAAGGGATGATTCAATTTGTTGTAATAATTTTGTTCTTTGCAGCGTACATTGTAACTTAAATGGAGAAAATCCAACCTCTTGAAGTGGGGTATGCCAATAATTACTATTTGTAATTTGATTATTGCTCAATGAGACATATTTATGCAAGAGTTATAGAAGTTATCTATAATTAATTAACTGGATGTTGAAGTAGATGCTTTCTTTTTCCAACAACACATTGTAGTTCCTTCGTAGAGTATGCTAGAGGGGAAAGGCCCCCCTCTCTCTTGTATACCTTGTATCATATTTGTTTGTTGTAGGTAAGTGTAATACATCATTTATTATAGTAAGTTATGCTTTGTTCTTTTTCCTATAAACTATTATTTTTCTTATTTGAAGCTACCATTTAATTTACCTTACATGAATTTGTTGATGGCTTTGATTGTTAGTCTCTAAAGCAACATGTTAATGGAATTTTGGTAGTGTGTGCAATTAATTTGTTGAAAAAGGTCAAACCGTTGTAAACTCAAGGGATCTTGAGAAAACCATAGGGTTATAAGACATAAAAATATAAGCTTAAGATCCTTTGAGTTTGGTTTCTAATTTCATCTTTGATTTGGTTTGCAATTTGGTAATGGTATAGGAATTGGTTAGCTTTTGGAGTAAGACCATATTGAGCATCATTGATTAATGTTTCACTTGAACAACAAGGTATTTTAATATTATCATTAACATGGTACACTCTTTACCTGACCTTGGTTCCATAGAAATGACTTATCAAATAGAGTGTTTCTTGCAATAGGAATAGTTTAGATTCTTTGGTCTAGTCTTGCATATACTTTTCCAACACCTCACTATCAGGAATAATAAAAAACCTAACATTTAATTGTCAATCTGGGAGTTCATAAAATTCAAGGCTCAACACTGGAAATGCCAAAGAGAGCCCATAACAACCTACAAATCAAATTCTAGTGTAACTTGTGCAGCAATCTCAACAAACTAAATTGAATCCTATACTTCAAAGGAAACTTGAGAAAGCATAAACACAAATCCTAAAAGTTGAAAACAAACCTCAATCTAACATTTGGAAAACAAAAGGAAAACCTACATCATTAACAATTTGCAAAAGAAAGCCCTTAATATTGACAAACAAAAGGTAAATCCTAACTATTGTTTAACTGGAAACCAAGTAGTGCCTACCAATTCAAACTGAACAACGTCAAAGAGGAAGATTGTAGATGCTAAAAATTTTTAATACAAGATCAATCCACACCCTTCTTCATGCATAGCAGATTAAGAAAGACAAAACTCTTTTAACTATTTTTCACTAATTCTATCCAACCCACCTTGATGCACTACAGCTTTGAGGAGATTATAATTTGGCTTACTAAAAGTGCCATCACACATTTTCAAGTGCATTTAATGTGCGAATAAAATATACCTAATTTAAATATTTCCACTCTCTCTTATACTGTAGCAAGTATCCAATTTTTGAAATAAATAACACCTGGAAGAAAACACATCAAATGAATATTCAAAAGGTGAATATGTCAATTCAAGAGTTACCATTTATTGACAAATTTATGCATTAGTGCAGGCTTCAAAATCATAGAGGTCTTTCAATAATGATAAGTAGTGCAGGTAGATCGAGTTCACAAGCCCTCAACACATTTTTGGACTAATGCAAGCATTCAAAACTAGAATAATTTTGATGGATAAAAATCGCACCAACTCCTCCAACTTGACATTGGATGCCCAACACATCCTTCATCACAATCATTAGGTTAAAGGTGATGAATCGAAAGTAGTGTGATATTACAAAAATTAAAGTTCTAGCTTAATCAAAAGATACATGGTCATTGTCTAGAGAAACAAATTCTCACAATTTGAAGTATAAATCAGAATGAGAAATTTGAATCATACAATTTTTTTTTAATATTACACAACATGAATATGCATAATTCAAAGGAAGAATGATGAATCACTTTCTTAGCATTTTTCATACAAATTTATTCTACACCAGGTGACAATTTTTGCAAGTAAAGTAAAAAGAGATCAAAATGAAAATCGCTTTAAGAGAACCTACAGATCTAACATTAAGCACACCACGCCACACAGTAAATGAAAAATTCAATATACTCACTCAACAAATCAAAACATACCCTAATATCATCAAATTAGAGTGGTGTCAAGTTAGTCTCACAATCAACCCAGCCAACTCGCACCCTCTGTCAACGATTTAGTTCACGTAGAGATTATAATCATAAAATGTATAACATAACTAAATAAAACCTAGAGTGAAGTGCTTCGATTACTCTTTGAGATCTCAGTCTTTACATGGTGCATGCAAAGATCAGACTCCAACAAACAGAGGTAGTGATCCACCTATTGACTATACTCACGTAATGTTAGATTGGAATCATCTCTTCCCAGGCTCAAAGCCATCTTTCAGTTTATATAGATATTTATATTAAAAATTGGGCTATTAACAAGCCAATCGAATAGAGAAGGAACATATTACAAATCATAACAATTTTCCATGGATAAAAGTCAGATCTAGTTTTGGTGCAACTAAATTTCAAATAGAGGAGTTGAATCTGGTACATGAGGAACTATTTTGGTAAATGGCTCCTCTTTTCTCGGTTTGCGACTGGTGGTGAAAAATAAGTGTGATGTTGACCAACAAGTGTTTCCCAAAATATCCTCGAATTGATATTCAAACTGTTAGGTAAGTAATGTCCTTCAAATTTGAATAATTGAAGTAGTCTACGCATTCTTTGACTCTATTGCATGAATGTGAGTGCAGGAACTTGATGTGTGGAGCAGGAACCCTTCAGAGTGTGGGAAATCTATAACTTATAATAAACTGATGCAGGAATCCCAATTAGTGCAGGAATTTGACGCATAGTGTAAGGAGGTGAGTGCAGGATCAAGGCTTGTTGGCATATGCATAAAAAGGTAATCAACTAAGTTTAAACCTACAAACACACAAACTATTATTAATGATGTTTCAATGTTTAAATCTCGTCAAACAAGGCAATCATGAAAAATAGTAAATACTTACTTTATTGTCTCCAAGAATGCACAAAACCACAACAATAACCATTCAAACTAAATAAAAGCATGAGGGATTTCTGAGTAAAAGGTGATATAAAGCAAGATAAAATAGAGGTCTGACATAAATATAAAAGCTTAATATCCTTTGAGTTTGGTTGCTTATTTCATTTCTCATTCAGTTTGCAATTTGGTAATGCTATAGGAATTCGTTAACTTTTGGAGTAAGCCCATATTGAGCATCACTAATTAATTCATCACTTGAACAACAAGGTAGTTTAATATTATCATTAACAGGGTACACTCCTTTACCTAACCTTGGTTCCCTATAAATGATGTATCAAATAGAGTGTTTCTTGCAATAAGAATAGGTTAGATTGTTTGGTCTATTCTTGCATATACTTTGCCAACACCTCACAAGGTTATGAGCATCTAAATTAATAATTTAATGATCAACAAGATAAAGAATTTAAATTTACTAACAGTTAGGAATATAGAGGTAGAGTAATTTCCCTACCTCCTAATCCCAATAGGGATTGCATGTTAGACTACGATCCATGTTTATGGAACACTCTCACCATAGGAGGAAGGGAAAATGAATTGTGGATGTGCACTTGGTAAGACTTCCATGGATTGACATGATGATGGAATATCATGTAAATAATGCAAAATTATATGATGCATTTTTTAGGTGACTTGTAGTTAATGTCTATTATATAAAAGTATGATTATAAATAGAATTAGCATGGGATCATGCCGTTATGATCCTTTAGCATCATTAAAATAGTTAAAAATCCTTGAAATTATATAGATAAGGTACACAATTATGTTAGAAAATTTAAGGAAGTGTTATAGGGCTACAAACTAATCCACATCATCCAAAAAATCATGAAATCTTGAAGAAACATTACCATGTTTCTAGCATTATAAGAAGACACTATGACAATTTGGATTATTGTTGTAAAATAGATTTTGAAAATGTTCTAGGCAAGCCAAGGTCTTGAGGAAACTATAGAGGAGTGCTCAATAATTTTATTATAATAGAAGAAAAGGCTTGGGACATGTGTGCAATGTGTGTTTTAAGCATGGTGTTCATTATCTAAGGAAAGACATGGATTTCATAAGGCAAGGCTTGCAATTACTGAGGTATGGCATGGATTTTTTGAGGCAAAGCATGCATTTTTTAATATGGAATTCTTTTACCGATAATGGCAGCTATTATTATTATTTACAATGGAATTTATAAATTCTTGTAATCTATTAATGTTCCATTGAATTTCAATATTATATTAGTAGTACCACATCAACCAATGTGAGCTATAAATAAGGGTATGGATTCGACATCACAGAATCCCTTCCTACCAATATATACAAAAAATAATGATGGGAGAATTCTCTCACACGTGGCTTGTTATCAATAACTTTGTCCATGAAAAGAATAGGTATTGGATAAATAAATAAGAGGTGCCTCCATGCAGTGTATCTTGTCAGTTTGAATCTACAAAAGGATACATGTGAGTGTTGGAGGCTTCCCATATTGCAATTGCATTTTGAGTTTGTTAATATTGAAAAAATCAAGGTAGAATGTTGGTTGCATTATTTTATCTTAGCAATTGAACACTACCATGAAAAATGTGTGTTTCATCATGATATTAAGGGTTCAAGTCTATTTCAGGACAATGGATGCATCTTAAAAATTTGTTGATTTGGGATTACATTTTGTGATCAAAAGCAAGCTATGACTAAGTGACCCTTGAAACTTTTGGCAAACAAATTATAATGCATTTACATTTGAATTATTAATTACTTCCTAACATAAGTATTGGTAGACAAACAAATAATTCATACCCAAAGAGAGGTAGAGGAATTACACTACCTATAAAGCCCAATGGGGACTACATACTGGAATTGTAGTCCCTGGTTATGAAGCACTCTTACCTTGTGAGGTAGGGCCATTATATCTATAGTATCTATAGTTTGAACCCCACTTGAGTTAGAGGATAGTTAATGAGAAGAGAGAAGAGGCTTGTTGAGGTGAAGAAGCTATTCAGGGGTTGAGTTGTTCCAAGAGGCACATTTTTTAAAATTGTTCAAATGATGCTTGTCAAGAAAAAAACCATCATATATAACATATCTACACGAAACAAGAGGAAGGTCGATCACCATATTTTCATTACATAGTTGTTGTCGTGAGCAGTAGCTTACATGACCAAACTATTCATGCCAAAGTTTGTTGAAGTCATCACTATAAACAATAAAAACTAAGGGAAAAGGTGATGACCCAAAGTTGTCAAACTTATACAAACTAGTAATATCATCAAATTTTCCAATGGAAAAGACATGCTTGGGACCTTTTAAATCCTTAATTATAACTTGGTGAGGTGAAAAATCTATTATTTAGTTTCCCTTGAATGAATGATTCAATATATTGGTAAAAGGTTGTATGAAATATTGGGAACACATAATACATAATTGAAATGATCGATACCTACTTGAACTATTCCAAAACCCACAACACTAATAGATTTATCAACTCCAATAAATATTTGTTTGATGTTACAATCATTATGAGCACAAAAAATGACTTCATCCTTAGCCATATGATAAGATGCTCCAGAATAGCCACTCGTTCAAAAAAGATATAGAGATTACATTGAAGGAGAAACCATAAGTAGGAAGTGCATGTCCTTGAGAACAAGTGTTAGAAGAAGAATCAAGATTGATGTTGTGCTTATTCATTGCTACTTCCAAGGCCTCCATATTTTTAAAACATTTAGACTCCAAATATTTATCTTTTCCACAAAAGTTTCAATGTCTATCAATCTTCTTACTCTTTACTTTTGGTCCTTTGTCACCATTAGGAGTACAAGTTGGATGAGAGGGTTTGGGACCCTTTGCTTGTTTTTTCAAAATTATTACTTCTTTGGATGCTTGTTTAATATTTTTGATGGGCCACCAGGACCTTGTTAGATGTACCTGCAATTCCAATTTCTCTAATATGAAAGAGCTTGTATTGTTCTCTAATCAGAGAATCACAAAAATATTTAAGAGAATGTTTTTGATAAGGAGTTCTCAAAGCTTCTTTAATGGTATCAAATGTAGATACAAAAAAATAATATGTGGAACCAAGCTTTGAAAGAATAATATATATGCAGTGTTCATCCTTTAGTTCAAATGACAGTCTTGAAGCAAATGTCTAAGTGTTTTTTACTAAGCTAAATAATCTCCAGTGCAAGATTAATCATCAAGACTTAAAGTCTTGATCTTATTTTGAAGATAATGAGATCTAATATTATTAGGTTCACTGAATGTCCTTTTCAAAATTTCCCAAATTCCATCAGCATAATTGATTCATTGAATATGAAATCACAAATTAGGAGAAATGAACATTTTGATTAATCCGTATGTTTTTTCATTCTTATTATCCAATTTGGCTCTCTTATCAGGATTAGTGGGAGCTTTTTCTTTTCCCAAGGTAATCCGATACAATCCTTTACTTCTCAATACACCCTCTATGTGAGATTTCTATGATAAGTAGTTGGTATGAGTAAGCAAAAGTTCATTTGGAGTGGCCATATTAAAATATGAAAATAATATAGTTTTAAATTTGAAACTAACTATCTAGATGGAAATCTCTCGAAAAATAGGTTGTTTAAAAAATAGACTTTGGATGTGAAAGTTATGCCCTCATAAAAAAAATAGACGTTAACAGTAATAAACACCACATGCCATGTAGAATTTGGCTCATGTGGTGATATATATATATATATATATATATATATATATATATATAATATATATATATATATATAATATATATTCTCACTAGATTTTCCTATAAGCTCAGTTTTACAAATAAATTACTTTATGAAGTGTACCACTTTTATAAAACAAGTGCTAATCATTATTACAGTGAAGTTGTTTTATAAATGAAAGTTGCATGTAAAAAAATAACTAAAAAAAAAAGGATTAAAGTTATTTTATAGTGATTAACTTTTATAGTACAAGTGAAATGCAATTTAAAGTTATGGACTAACTTAAGTTTGCATGAACTTTTTCAAAAAGTACCTTAAAAACAGATTTGAACTCAACACCTATTACTAAATAAGTATCTTTTAACCAAGTGATGATCTGTAAATTGTTGTAGATATTCCACTAGACAGGTCGTCACAACAGATATGATAATATTATATTAACAATTTGAGATTCTACATTATTACAGTTTTATTTAATTTCTAAATCTGTAGAGTTTACTGTAATTAGTGCATGCATGCAAATGGAAATTATTCAGAAAGTAGAGAATGACAAAATAAGCTCACACACACATAAGACACAAAATATGCCTTATGGGAAACCCTTTCGGGAGTAAACCTAGCTAGAAGGTGAGGCCACTTTGCTCTCTTTCTTTGTCAAGAAATATGGTTGCATGTACAAAGAAGTAATGTTTGTGGCCCGTGGGCTACTACAGTGCACAAATCCTCTTTGTGTGCTCTACCTTCTATCTCTCTTGGCTATCTTTTCTCAGCTCTGGAACAAAATTCTCTCAAAAGAATGGGATGCCTCTTCCTCCTAGTGGCCCGATTATAACATAGCTTGATAGCCTACTAGTGGTTAATTTTGACTACATCAACTCTTAAATAGAGTTACAATATAGATTCTTCTAAAGTCTTTTACATCACAAACATGTGGCTAGCCCCTTTTCCATAAATAATGGGGGTTGACGTAACATCCTCCCGAACTCTAGGTGCGAAAATAGGAAGGTAACCTTCTGAGTGGCATAACTTTTGCATACATACTTTTATTAACACACTTCTTGCGCCATTGGAGATATCTTTGTGTGTAGAATAGTATGAAAACATGTAGCTCCAAAGTGAAAAAATTTTACCCACAAAAAATGTCATTTGATGCCTCAAAACGCTCCCGAAAGGTTTCAAACAATGTTTCGTCAAACTGGGTCCTGCTAGTAAAAACAGTCTTGTGAACTAATTCCTCCACTTTTTCCACTCCAAATCCATCAAGATGGATGAAAAACAATGCAATGATCTAATTCAGATTACACCTCCCCATTTTGGGAGGATTTTGGTCCCTAAAAGCTTTTACTGAAGGAGGTGAGGGAATTTTCCTCCACCTTCTCTCTGGTGTACCATTTAGCATTCCCTGGAAGTTGTTCCTTCAACCCAATCTACCTAAGATCACGTTGCCCCTTGTCTTGTAGTTCTGGATCTCTTCTACAAAATTGCATCTTTTTCCAACTTTGCCTGAACGTCTAGTGCCAAATCCTCCATAGAAGGTAGGACATGTTCCTCTTCTTGATCTAGCATAGAAGGCTCGTAGAGTTTCAAATCCTCTACATTCACAATTGAGTAAAATTTCATATATGGTGGTAAACTGAGTTGATAGGCATTGTCACCCACCTTTTCTAGTATCTTAAAGGGACCATACCTTAAATCCTTGATTTTCTTACTAGGCCCCTACAACCTCTCCTTGCTCAACTGTAACCACACTTTGTCTCTTACCTTGAAAGACTTCTCTGTTCTGTGTTAATAATGCCCGGCCTTATACTTCTCCCACAACTTTTGCAATGTTTATTGTACCTGTAGATGTATTTGCCTAGTCTTCTCTATAAACTTTTCAAGCCTCAAAGCATCTTCTGTAAGATCTTCCCTCACTCCTCCTTGCTGCCCATTTGCACTATCCAAAGGCGGAGGTGGAAAATATCCAGAACAAGTCTCAAATGGGTAATTTGATATAAAAGTGTGGATTTCTATGTTATAAGAATGTTGTATATATACCAGGCTTTCATCCTAGGTCTTCGGGTGCTTCTAGTTGTATCCCCTCAGAAGCTACACCAAAGTCTTGTTGACTACTTCTGTTTGCCCATCTATTTGTGGATGGAATGTTGTAGATCTCTTCAACTTTTTGTCCATCTTCTCCCACAATGTAGTCCATAATGCATTGAGAACTATCATGTCCTTGTCTGACATTATGCTCCTTGGTATCCCGAAGTGCACTTGTACCTGTCCAAAGAACAAGTTTGTTGCTTCTTGTCTGTTGATGGTCTATTTACAAGGCATCAGAACACACATCTTGTTGAACCTATCAACTACCACGAACATGCAGTCATGTCCCTTCCTTGTTCTTGGTAAACTTCCCACAAATTCCATGGAAATTCTTTCCCAAGGATGAGTAGGTATAGGTAAGGGGTGATACAAACCCTATTTCCTATTGCTAGGCTTGCTAGCACAAAAAATCATGCATCATCTTATGAACCTCGCTATTTTCTCTTACATCTTGGGCCAATACACATACCTCTGTAAGTTTTCCACGATCTTCCCTACGCCAAAGTGCCCTGAAAACTTGGAGGTGTGAGCCTCTCTAATCAACTGCAAACGCTGACCTTTAGGAACAAATAGCTTATCCAACATGTAAAATAACTTATCCTCGAGATGGTAGTAAACAATGTTGTTGTCATCGTGCACATGACTTTGACTCTTTAACTACTGATAAACCTCCTTAAATTCCTCATCTTTTGAATATGCCTCTTTGTATGCATCATTAGTGGATGGCTCCATTTGCATAAGAGTCCTCCACGCTGTAATATTTGATGTGGATGGCCTTGAAAGCATATCGAACAATTTTTTTGTGTTGCCCTTATTATACTTGATCACCAAATGAAACTATTGTAAAACCCCATCCACTTGTAATGCCTGGTCTGATGTAGATTGCTCTGGGTTGACAAGTACTATAACGGTTGGTGATCTGTGTGGATTACTATCTCCTTTCCCATCAGATAGTGCTTCCACTTCTTCACAACTTGCACCATGGCATAGATATCCTTATCATAGGTAGGGTAGTTAAGAATTTCCCCATGAAATACTCCATAATGGTAGAAAATAAACCTTCCTCCTTGCATCAAGACAGCTCCCATAGCATACCCACTCGTATCTGTCTCCACTTCAAAGGGTCACTACAAGTTTGGTAATGCTAGAGCTGGTGCTTGACAGACCTTCTTCTTTAGCTCCTCGAAATCCTTCTACTGACCTTTTCCCCACTCGAAACTCTTGCCACTTGCTATTATGGCTTGGAGCAGTGTTGCTACCACTGAAAATGAGGCTATGAATTTCCTCAGGTACGTTGATGCTCCAATGAAACTCATGACCTCAGAAACATTAGTAGGCACGAGACATTTCATGATGACCTCCATCTTGGAAGGATCTATGTTCAACTCTCCTCCACTGATCACATATCCCAGATACACCAAAGACTGTTGCACAAACTCACACTTCTTGATATTTTCTAGCAACTGGTTCTTCTTCAATGTTTCCAACACCTGCGTCAAATCTGAAATATGCTCCTCCCAGGTAGCACTATATACTAATATATCACGCAAATACATAATAATAAATGAATCTATAAAGGGGCGCAATATAGCATTCATTAATACCATAAATGTAGTTGGTGCATTACATAGGTCAAATGACATAACTAACCACTCATACAAACCTTTCTTGGTTTTGAAGGCGGTCTTCCATGTATCTTCTTCTTTGACTTAAACCTGGTGATGTCCAGACTTCAAGTCCATCTTGGTGAAATACTTTCCTTGTTGCAAATGATCTAGCAGATTGTCTATCCTGGGTAGGGGGTATCTATTCTTGAGCTTGATTTTATTCAATGCCCTATAATCTATACACATCTGCCAAGTCCAATCCTTCCTTGGCAAAATGATGATGGGTGACCCACATGGCGATGTACTCGATGGAATGACACCCTATTCCAGTAGCTACTACAACTGTTCTTTACCTCACTTTCTTCTATAATAGACTGCATGCACAACTCAATATTTGGCAATGGGGAGTCTGGCAATAGCTGGCTCTTGTGCTCCACTTCTCTCTTAGGTGGTAACCCTTTAGGCTCTCGAAACACATCCTTGTATGCTTGTAACAACTCCTCCAATTGTTGTTTCTATTTCTTAGTACACCCCTCCAGGGATGCCTTGTCTATTATTGAATCCTCTTTAGATTGAATTTCTCTAAAAAAGAATAAAACATACTTCTTGCTGGAACTGATCAATTTCTTGGCTTGTCTGGCACTTACCACTGAAATTTTTGACGTGATTTTGTGTGTGTTGATGATGAACGATTTTCCCTCCTTGATGATCCGGTATTAGTTAGCACCATGAGGAGGTTTACATTGTGGTTTATATCCGTGACTTGTTTTCCGAGTTGCGAGAACCTCACCTTTGTAGGGTCATGAGGTTTGTTTACAACTTCATCAACCATGATTAGGAATTTACAATTTTTGGCCCCACTGATCTAGATCCCTGCAATCTCCACAAAATACCCAAGGAAACTTTCTTTGATACCAAATGATCCATAAACTGTCATGGATATTCCACTGGACATTTCGTCACAACACATCTGATAATATTATTTAACAATCTGAGATTCTACACTATTACAGTTTTATTTAATTTCTAGATTTGTAAACTTTACTGTAATTAGTGCATGCATTCAAATGTAAATTATAAAGAAAAGTAGAGAACAAAATAATAAGATCACACACACACACATAAGACACACAAGATATTCTCTATGGGAAACCCTTTCAAGAGAAAACCCAGCTGAAAGGTGAGCCCGCTTCACTCTCTTTCTCTGTCTGGAAATATGGTTGTAGATACAAAGAAGTAATGCCTGTGGCCTGTGGGCTGCTACAGTGTAAATTTCCTCTCTATGTGATCTACCTCCTATCTCTCATGGATGTATTTTCTCAGCGATGGAACAAAATTCTCTCGAAAGAATGGAATGCCTCTTCCTCCTATTGGATCGGTTATAACACAACTTGATAGCCTACTAGTGGTTAATTTTGACTACATCAACTCTTAACTAGAGTTACAACATAGACTTTTCTAAATCCTTTTACATAAAAAATGCGTGGCTAGTCCCTTTTCCATAAATAATGGGGTTGATGCGACATCCTCCCAAACTATAGGTGTGAAAACAAGAAGGTCAACTTCTGAGTGGCATAACATTTGCATACAGACTCCAATTGACGCACTTCTTGTGCCGTTGGAAAGGCCTTTGTGTGTAGAAAATCGCAAATAGGCGCAATGCTAAAGCGGTAATGTTTTACTCCCCAAAAATGTCATTTGATGCCTCAAAACGATCCCGGAAGGTTTCATAGCCCGTTGTGCCAAAATAGGTCCCACTGGTAAAAACGGTCCCATGAGCTGATTCCTCCACTTTTGGCACACCAAATGCATTGAGATGGATAAAAAATAATGTAATGATCCAATTCGGATCAAGTGAGCTACTGGAAAAGAGGATAGGGACGTTTTTGTTTTTGGAGTTTGCCTTGAAGTGTGTGCTTACCCAAAAAAAGTTGCTCATCCAAAAAAACAACAATTTGAAAAAAAATTGAAAAACTCAACAACAATAGGGTTAGATTTTGATATGTTTACCCAATAAATGCAAGTTTTTTCATTATTTCTGATTTGATAAAATTAGACATGGTGTGAAACAAAGAGTATATGCAACCAAGAAAAAACTTTCCACTATGTTTCTAATTTACCAACATCACAAATAACATAGATCAAAAAGCATACATAGACTAGAAAGAGTAGCAAACTAGGAATATAAACAAAAAAAAATAAAATAGAACTCTATATAATAAAATTAAAAAAAGGGTGTATTTGCATTATATAGCTTCAGATCCGACAAAAAAAATTGTATCTTAGATGAAACTAAAGACATTCTTAGCTTAAAAAAATGTTTTGGATGCAATGGAACAATATTTTTAGGCTAAAATGATACGAAAATAATAGATATAAAAAATATGACAACATGGGCTTAAGCTCTTAATCACCAATGGGAGAAAATTTTCAAATGGACTCTGATACTATGTTTGAGAAAATACGGTATTCCATACATGATTAACACCTTCAATAATCACTCACACATCAAGATTGAATATTAGAACACCAATATTTTTACATGGTTAAAACCCTCTAAGAGGGAGAAATCCACACCTCCAACCAACGTGGACACTTGACGAAATTTTGTTGATGCAAAATATTTTTTTTTTTACATAAGAGAGTTCTCACAATTGATCATCAATCATGACCCTCCGTGCTCTTTAAATAGAGACAATAGACCAATCGAGTGTTAAGCTAGAAATCAATAACTCTTAGTAAGAATATGAGTCATTAAAGCACTCTATATGTAAAACATATTATGATCGTCTGATTACATTGCAACTAATGCATATTAAAGAGATACATGATTTTGTCTAATAGACACATTAAGGTAAGATGAACTCAACTAACTCCTAAATTTAGACATATTATTACAATATGCAGATTCACCTCTTGAATTCATCCACAAAAAGTACCATAGCTCTCATAACTCACCATTAAAGAACACTAATTGCTATGCAACACTCTGTGAGGGGAGTGAATGATCTGTGATTAAAATTGGTGGGGACACATTTCCACGTCCTTGCCCGTGAATGCTTCATGGGATGGTGGCAATGCAACTCCCAACCTATCACTCTTCAAGCATCCCATATAGGGAAACATGTATGAAATATTACTTAAAAAAGGTGATGTGTAAAATCATTTAATGTGTAGAGTATAGACTGTGGAATAATTAAATTGATCTCATTTTGTGAAAATTAGATGATTGATAGACTCGTAGATTCTAATTTATACATTGTTTAAATTGTAATTTTGAGTACTCTAAGGCAAAAGCCCTTAGAGTATAGTTATCCATTGTAAATATTGCAAAAAATGTTTATTAATTGCAACTTTAAGTTTCTAAACAATTTTGATGATGTAATAATTCTGGGAACTCTTAAAAACCCACTAAGAAGTAGGTGTTTTAATTAAAGTTTAGGTTACACCATTGTTCAATTCAATTCTACACTATTATGTAGGATTGATTTACATATTTCATTATAAGTTTTTTTTTTTTTGTTTCCACAACTTCAAGGATGACCATAAAAATCTTTATTTTGTTTTATTTCAATACTTTTAAACATCTCAAGTGAAGGAGAAACATTATGATATAAGAACCTATAATGTGATATAAAGTTTGTGAATCTACCTATGAGTTGTAAATTAATGGATTTGTGTGGGGTTTAATCCCTATTAAGTGTCAGGTTCAAATTTCACCTCATGGGGAGGGGTTGACAACATCCCACCTCTTCAAAAGTATGAGATATATCTATGGTGTTTTCTATTCATTTGTTTCTATGATGAGGTGCCTTGACCAATGTGAACCTCCACCAACCACCTTGTCCTTTTCAAAAACAAACTTCACTTTTTAGCTCACAAACCCCTCTTTGTGGGATCTATGAATAATATAAACCTATACCAACCATAGACCACACTTCACTTTTTAACTTACAAACCCTTTTTTGTTAGTTTTAGGACTAATGTAGACTTATATCAACCATAGACGCTAGTTTTTAATTCACATACCTATATTTGTGGAGTCTATGAGTAACTCACATACCCATGTTTCTGGTGTTTGTGAGTAAAAAATTCAAACAATAATACGTGACTGTGATTACAAATTGAAAGAAATTTTAACTCACAAACCCCTCTTTGTGGGGTCTATAGTTAACATAGACCTCCACCAACCACAAACTTTTCTTTATGGGCTTGTGAATAAAAAAGGCAAGTAGTAGTAGGTCATTCGCTGAGGTCTACATTATTGAAAACATTGCATCATAAAAATATATAAAATAAAAATATTATATATGTATCATTTTTTGTTATGTGGTGCTATTTAAAAATACTTTTGATTCTCACAGGGGCTTCACTCAATGAACCTCTAACATATCACGTGTGTTTGTGGAATACTACACAATAACCCTAATTTGATTACATATTGGAAAATATCTCTAAAAATCACATTATTTAACCCCTTACCAATATGAACCCAATACACCTTCCCAATTTAAAAATCCCCTACTTTCACAAGATATTGTAAGTAGTATCCATTTTTTCATTAACATTTTTTATACCCCTTTATATTTTTTCATTAACTTTTGGATCCATTTTTTATACCTGCCAATATAAAAACCCTTTGCCCCTTATATATCACCCAATATATTATGTCATTTTTTCCTCAATGTATAGCCCCCAATATGAACACACGTGGTATGGTATTGCTCCCTAGTGAAGTCCCCATATTGATTTTATGGTATACACATTAACATATAAAGCATTAAATGTCTTACATTAAGGTACTTGTCACATGTGACTCTTTTGTCATTTTTATTCATGAACCATGAGAAAAACCCTTTCATAATTATTATTTTCAAATATGATAGAGACATTTTTAAATAAATGATTCAATAATATACATATTAACATATAAAACACTAAATATTTATAGCAAGGTGCTTGTTACTTTTTATTCATAAATTGCAAGAGGGATTCTTCATAATTATTATTTTCAAACATGATAAAGATATTTTAAGTAATTTTAACCCACTTACCCCTCTTTATGGGGTCTATGACTAATATGGACCTCCACCAACCACATAGCTACTTTTTAACTCACAAACTCATCTTTGTGAGGTTTATGAGTAACCCACAAACCTCATATCAGTAACCCACAAATCCCTCTTTGTGAGGTTTGTGAGTTAAAAAAAAAGTAAGAATTGGTTGTGAATAAAAAAGGTTAACAAAGTAGTTGACAAAAGTCTACACAAATCTACATTATTCCAAGTATTTCAACATAAAAATAAATACAAGAAATTAAAAATATGGCAAATATATTCTTCTTTGTTATTTAATAATATTTGAAATTATTTTTTATTTTATTAACATATATAATACTAAAATATCTGAAATTATTATTTATTTTACTAACATATAAAACATTAAACAACTAGAAACAACTGGATTACTCGATTTAAAATGACATTTTTCAAAAAAAAAGAGAAGCCAGCCAAAAGACAGATAATCCTGTAAACACTCGAAATTGCAGAGATTTAAGGGTGTCAGTATCGACAACACCTGCGTGAAACATTGATGCTAATTGTACGTATCTCGACCGTACGCAAACGTCCAAGGCGCACGCTGCATTGTACAACGTTGATAACATTGTCCAAGGTTCACTGTACATAAATGCCATGAAAGTAGACTTTAGTACACTATAGACTTCTGTGCTCTGTGATATTAAATGGTTTTGGTAGGTGTCGCAGGAATTTATAATCTCACAGTAATTGCTGAATAGATGGTTCAATAGATAAAACTTAAATGTGTGGTCACTAAAGTTATGATGCATTTAATACATTCATGTTTTAATATAAATATATAATAAAATTTTTTATACTTTTACTCTAAGAAAATTATGAATTTCTTTAAAATGTTTGGGTTATTTACTGAAATGTTAATCTTTATATGTTTTTATTTGAAAAGTAAGTTCAAATTTGATTTATTGTTTAAAAATATTTTTTAATCTAATTTATATGTGAAAATTGGAATTAAATGTCTCTTCAAATACATAATAGTTAATAGTTTGACCAATTATTTAAAAAATTCAAAAATAATTTAATATGATCTACTTTTTTGAACTTATAAATAATAGTATATATTTTACACTAACTCATTGATTAATTTATAATGAATGAATATAATAATTTTTCGACCAATATAAACATAGTATTACTTGGTTAACCAAAATTCATTTTTAAAAGAAACATATTAATTAAAAATAAGTATCACTCAAAATATATACAATCTGAAAGGGTTGAAGAAATTCAACGCAGATAATTTTATGGAATAATATTAGATTTAAAAATTTCTTTAGAAAATTTTACAACCTTATTATGGGTAATTAAGAAGATTAAAAAATTGCTTTGAAAATACTTTCAATCTATAGAAATGTAATCATGTTAATATTAAATAATTTGTATTAAAAAATATAATAGAATTATTATCTTGTTTTTAATAAAAAAAATTATTTTAAAATAAATTTACATTTATATTTTTGAGTTGGATATCCACACAAGAGTGGATTTTATAGTTTTTCATTTTTTTGAATAATGATGATTTACGTTGAGATCATATGTTCAAAAGCTATATGTAGTCCCATTTATTAAATAAAAAAAATTAATTAAAGGGATAAAAAATATTATTATTATTATTATTATTTTTGTTTAGGTTATTTGAGCTTTGAAATAGTTGGCAGGGATAACTTGTGGTTTGAGTAGTCACGGCTCCAGAGCATTTAAGATGTCAAAATTACTCGGGAATCGCACACAGCTTGGGCCACACCAGTGTAACATGAATGGATTTTTAACCACAAAATTTAGAGTTGGTGACTTTACACCATGGAGTGCCTTAAGAAGACACCTTGTCATGGTCCACTTTACACCCTATAGCCAATTTTATTATATAACGATAAATAATAACACAGTATACATATAAAAATAAAATAAAACAAAATATATAATATATATATATATATATATATATATATATAATATATATATATATATATATATATATATATATGATTTAATATAAAGAAATTAATATATTCTAAAAAAATAAAATTATACACACACACACATATAATATATATATTAAAAATATCAAATGGTTACATCCTAAAGATATTGTTCTTATTGTTTGGCCTATCACTCTAGAAACTAAACCAAAGACAAAAGAATGTAGAGTCTAGGGAAGCTAAATTTAACCTTAACTAAAAATACAAAACTTGAGGCTTCATAGAGATAATGTTTCCCCACCATGGGGGAAACCAACAACAAAAATGAAAATGGGTAGCCTTTAGAATTTGTCATGTTTGAGTCAACAAAGAAAGGAAACTAGATGTATACTCTAAACATAAGATATTAACAACTCAGATGGGAAATCATGAAAAATAAGGATTGAAACCATGAAATATAAAAAACCTGAGTATCAAGAAGACGATGAGGTGTCAAGGCTGATGGGTTGTTCCTCAACCTTGCATGGCGATGGAATGGGAGAGTTGGGAAGCGACCCCACCTCAAGCTTGGCAAGCCTCTCTTCTACATCCAACATGAGATCCTTGAGCTTGTCTAGTCTATGTATTAGGTTGACTTGAGTTTGTCTCATTTCTATAAGAATATTTCCTGACATCAACTTAACATGTCGGTACAGGTCCATTGTATAAAGATAATGATTTTAACGACCTTTGGAGTTACTTGAGTTAGGAACCCAAGATGCAATGCTTTCCATAACCTCCAAGTCCAAGGTGACTTGTCTCTACTATTGAATTTCCTCTTGGTTATTCAAAGGGATGTGTTCATGAAAGCTATGAGTTGAGGAATCAACAAGCAATCTTTCTATGGAGCCTCCGAAAGTACTGCAACCTCCACATTTTTGTTGACATCGAGCACACTGGTGAGTCATGGTTGTTGGAGACAACAAGAATTCATTGAGACTAGGATGGAGTTGGGTGGGAAGCTACAAGAGCATATTATGGAACAATTTAACAATAATGTTATGTCAAGTGGGATGCACCAACAACGGGCTTGAGGTGAGACCCTCTCCCTCTAAAAAGATGCCAATCAACGCGGGAAAGCCAATAGGGAAGAGGGGGCACCCACAGTCGAACAACCAAATGATAATCAAAATTCATGGTGGATACATGGAGCATCAGAATAAGGCTTTGAAAGATCAAGAAGATTGCGAACAAGTTACCCTTGAAAGGATAAAAAAAAACACAAACAAGTTACCCAAAAAAACATAATGGAGCATACAATCCTCGCTAAAAAGTTAAAACGTAAGACATGTTAAGGGCTCAACCACCCTCCTTGAAAGGAAAAGTACCATTAATATATTATGATATAGTAACATACATGAAAGATGATATAGTAACATACATGAAAGATGAGCATAGAGAAAACATATAATTTCAATATAAATATTCATTACCATAAAAACACTTAAAATATATTTATATCAATCTATATTAAAATTTTAAATTAAAAAATATTAATATTAATATATTTGTTTATAAATACGTATTAACCTTCCATACATCATATCTTAAAAGATTGATGTTGATGTAACAATTTTACATACCATATTTTGTCTTACCAATTGATGGTGTGTGTTTTACTCAATTGTGTTATATGGATTTGATTTTATTTTATATAAATTAATTAATTATTTTAATAAGTGTGTTTATTTTTCATGTTTATTTTCAAAATTTTAATTTTAATTAATTATTAGATAAATGGTAAAGATTTAATTTCCATGAATTATTTTAGAATTTTTTTAATAGTATAGTTATGTTTTTCTTAATTTTTCCTACCTTTTAATTAAATTGATTAATTTAAAAAGTTTCATGGGGAGCTCAATTCACAAGCCTATACAAATTTAGAATAAATATGAGTATAAGATCCCATGTTCAAATCTCTGGTTGGTTATCCATGGCCATGGGTTGGAGGTGGCACATGACTGGCCTAGTTGCCAAAAAAATAAATTGTTCAATAATTGTTTTTTTGTAACAATTCTTATTTACATATTAAAAATCTACATGGTAAAGTGAGGGTGAATCTCCATGGTTAAGAATCTTGCTATATGCTTTTTTAAATGTATATATTAATTCTTTATATAACTAGCACAACCACATAAATTAAATGGCAAGTGTTGCTTAGTCACTGCTAATCAAATTACAAACCCTTCTTTGAGAAAAATTGCAAATTGATATCTGAAGTGGAAAAATTCATTTCCTAGGGCAAGAACTTGCACAAATTTTGGTGGGTAATAGCCACTAGTAAGTCTTGAAATTTACATTTTTACTCTTACTTATGAAAATGTTGAAGAACACAGAAATAATGGTAGGTAGTAACTCCTAGTAAGTATATTATTTACATCTTATTCCTATCTGTTTCTTATGCAAATAATTGCTTAAATTATGATAGGTACTAAGTGATGGTAAATGTGTTATTTATGTGAGTATGAGCTATCTTCAAGGATTTTAATTCTGTGTATTTTTCCTCTGAAGTTTAGGATGAAAAATCAACTATGGCATTGTGGTGTGTAAAGTTTGTAATAAGACTTAAGTTATGGTACAATCAAATGTTTGGAAATTATTTTTTTTAATAATATTGAAATAAGTATTTGTTTTTCAAAATTAAACATTATAACTTGTAGGTCAATGTTAAAGTAATATTGATCAACAAAAAATCTAGTCCTACATTGGCATGGACATCAAAACACTTACTTTATCATACAGATCAGTTGCTAAAATTAAAAAATTATAAAAACTACTAAAATAATAATAATAATAATAGTAGTAGTAGTATTTATGAAAATAATTAATATAAAAGTTAAACATATACATATTTAAAAACATGGAACAATATTCCTAACCATGGATATTGGCCATGGTACCTCCACTTTATCGTGGAAATTCTTAATATGTAAATTTAGGTTTTGTTATAATAGCATGAACTAATACCATAACTTATGTATATGAGTTTAACTCATACATTAATTCTTCTTATAACTCTAGTACAACCATATAAATTAAATGGTTGGTAGCCCTTAGGCATCAATCCATAATAAGTATCAAAACACTTACTACATGATACATCTCACATTGTTAAAATTAAATCAATATGTTATAATTTTATCATTATTACTATTATTATTAAATAAAAAAATTAATTAATATATAAGTTAAACATATATATACATTAAAAAAGCTTGGAAAAACATTGTGAAAAGATTATTAACCATGGATATTCACCCCCACTTTACCATAGAGGTTCTTAATGTGTAAATAGGCTTTGTTACAATATCATAGCTTATCAATACTACGTGTCCAACAAACCATAACTCACTTCATATGACACTTGTCCATATGAATTTTATTTATTTAATTAATCTAATTAAAAAACCAAAAGGGCATAACTACTTTGGGGATAAATTTCAACTTTTGATTTGTGTAAATGTTATGAATATTTTAGAATATTTTGTGGAGGTTGAATCTCTACCATCTACTTAATAATTATTGTTAATTAAATCAAAATTAATCCCTATTGTAAAATAAACACACCTATAAGCATAATTAATAATAATAATAATAATATCGTGAATTTTAATGATTTTTTTAATCTTGGGTGTGAGAGATGTATGATGAGGTAAGTGTTTTGATGTGTGTGTATATATATATGTGTATGTATATACACACACACACAATCTAACTTATAGACTAAATAGATTTTCTAACTTATAGACTAAATAGATTTTCTCACGAGAATTTCAATAAAGAATGTGTTTTTTCTCTGTTTTTTGCTTAAAATCCATTTTTGATTGCATAAATAGATTCAACACCCTGAAAAACCATGGGACAACCTAAATTCAAGTTTTTAAAAATCTCTACTTAATTTTAATTTTAGTGAAAATTAATCACAATAAAAATTGTGAAAAAAAACTATTTTATCTATATTAACCTAAACCTATATCGATAATTAATTAATTAATTAATGTAATTTTAATATTAACTTAATGAATGTATGTATGTGTAAACCCGTTTGGTGTTATAACCTAAAGAATGGGGTGGCACTTTAATAATCCAAAGCTTATGAGAGCACACCAAAACGGGTATAACCTACAGAATGGGGGCAGTGTAATAATCGAAAGCTCATGAGAGCACACCTTATATTTTATATATGTGTCCTTTACACTCAAATATGTGTGAGGAAATAATGTTTTTTTATTAAGCTTTAATATATTTAGCTAATGAATATATCAAGTACTACATAGGTAATAGGATCAAGCCCTGTAAATTAGGACATTGCTCTCCACGAAGTGGTGTTTAGTGCAGTTCGATATCCAACATCAAAATTGCCAATATTTTTAGCCTTGATTTTTTGATAAGTCAAAGTTTGAATTTTCATTTTTTTTTTTTTTAATTACCAATTTAGGGTACTTAAAATTAACCAAAAATTAAGGATAAAGTTATATAAGCAAAGTTCACGTCCCATAGGTGGAATTCTTACTTTTGGCATAATCTTAGCTTGATATAGGGCCAAATCTACCAAGAGAAGCATGGTGGTTTGAATGTCAGTTATTCCACACTATGATTTGCAATGTGCTAAAAGGTTATGAATTAAATCTTTTGAGCTTTCTCAACATTTTATACTATATAGTTAATTGCTCAGATTTATAACTAAATATAAGAACCCCTCATAAAACCTCATAAACATATTTAATATCACTGAAGTATAGCTACCAATGTGTAGTAATGGTTTTTTTTGGCATAACATAAACACAATGTCCCTTCATATTGATTCCCCAAGATGGGAAACCATTTGTCAACTCATGAATCTAGAATGAGTGTCCACTTATGCAAGATTTCCACATGAACCTATAGAAATTTATTACATCATGAGTGCCTAATACTAACATTAGAACTAATGGGTTTTTAAATTAGATACAAATTAAGGTTCATCTAATTTTCCCTACGCACATTAAACTTTTTCTTCTACATTTAATAATGTATTTTTCAACTTTTATGTGTTTTTAGGAAGGTTTAGAGATTATTTATTTATTATGTGTCTAAAATTATTTATTTTGCATAATATTGTGATAATATTGGGCAGATTCTGTAGATCTGCAGAATGAGAGAATTTAAGGCCTTTCTCCTTGCTACACAATGGACCAGGATTGGATAATAAATAAATAAAATATTATGGAATTATTGAAAATATTTTAAAGAGCCATTGATTGGTAAAATCTAGGGATGTGTTCCATGCTACAAGAGAAGCCAGAACTTAGCATTTAATGAAGGTTCCTGTTGTTGGGGACCAAATCCACCTTTTTAGGGATTTTGGAGGGGAAAACAACCCTCCTTTCAAGGAGGCTACTTCCCCACCAATTTGTATAAGTACTAATTCGAACTAGCCTCTAAGGGAAAAATATTTTTTGGTATTTTTCAAAATAACATTGGTCATTCAATTGTTCTACTTTCATTTCCAGGAGTGATGTTCTTGAATTGTGTCCAATAATGAAAGATAGTTTTATTTTTAGATTATAAGGCTTGGTTTCTTCATAGGACTCTGAGTATCCTTGGGTTTTTCCATCCCAGGAGCATCAAAGCTCAGTTGTACCATTTCTTTTATCTTCTTTTCAACATTTTATTATTTATTTGCATTCTCCATTTATGCACTTAGTGTTCATGCTTCATTTGTTGTAGAAATGACTTTATTTTATGGTTATTTAGATGATCAATAATGTGATGCATCACTAGCATAGATTAGGAAAGCCATTTTCATTATTGGATTACTTAGATTAGCTTACTAGTTCATTGTTTTAGTAGTAAATTTCTACTGAATTTTAACATGTATTAATGAAGATTTTTTTGAGTTGATTCCACTTGTATTAAAGTCTAAAACATTAAATTTAATTATAAATTGACCCCACGACACTTAAATTTGATTAGATTAGGAATTTGTTATATTAGTTTACAAGTCCACTGTTCTAAAATTCCTCGTTTTACTAGTAAATTTATTTTGAATTTTAGCACATGTTGATGAAGCTCTTTTGAGTTGATTCTACTTGGATTGAAGTAGGAAAACATTAAACTTAAATAAAAAATTGACCCCACAACATTTTCACTTGATTAACTTAGGCATTTGGTAGGTAAATGCGACAGACATGCTTGTTAGAAGTTTCCTAAAGCAGTCTGTTTTTGAGCTCTTCCCTTGCCAAGATTCATTCCAGATTCATGGTAGATGTATATTTATGTCTTAGAATAGCCTATGAATGCTATGATAAAAATTTGGTTGAGTTGAGGCTTGGTTAGGTCGCCATTTAGATTTTGCATTGCTTGCTTCTTGAATGCTAATTTCTGCAATTGGACTAGATTCCCTTTCCTGCAATTTACTTTCAGCAAGATGTGATTTATTTCCTACAAAAGTAGATTAGAGGTGTGTTTCCCTACTAAAAAAGTAATTTAAGATGCATTTTTTACATTTCTACATTAAGTAGAATATATTTCCTTTATGTCATTTACTTTTCTGCAAAGTAGAATAAATTTCCTTTATTGACATTTTCTTTCCAATATGATAGATTAGATTTTCTCTGTTTTCATTTTCTTTCTGTAATCTTAAGACTAGCGGCTTAACTCACTACTCACTTAAGTGTTTCATTGCATTCTTTCACTTGCATCGTAGGGAGTTAGACTAAGAAGAGGAAGGTGTCTACTACACATACAATGCTCACCCCTCTTAATTTTTTACGAAAACTAAGTTGATAATTAAATTCAAGAACTCAAGGGTTCCAACATTCTTGTTGTCATATTGACCGTCATCAAGAACCTGTCCCATCCTAAATAAACATTGATTTTTTTGTAACATGAAAATTATATTAATTAGAAGAACAAAAAAATAAATCATGAAATAAGTAGTCCATTTTAGTCTCTCGCTAGGGAGACTTGACCATAACAAAAATGGAATCCTCTTAATGGAGGTCTGAGATATCAAAAAATAAAAATATAATACAAGAAACACATTATATCCATTGTATAGTCCTGAGATACTCTAGTTGCGTAAAATTAACCATAGACATGTGGAACATCAACATAAATTTCAATCCAAACACCACCTTGGTACCTGATTTGGGGACACTCATCGCTTAACTCATGTGGGTTGACGCCTCAGTTCCTCATGCACATGCCTGGTAGGACGGCAAATTTTCGCTCCCCTCTTTGTTAAGCTTGGCATCCCATCCAAGGCTAAATATACATTGATTTGAACAACAAAACAAGCATACATTAATACAAACTAGTAGCGATTTCAATACATACCAATAGTGATTTCAACTCCAAATCAAACAAAAGAAGTCACTAGTGCAAATAACTTCTGCTAAAATGATCAACACTCATAGATCCAACTTTGAACCCATGAAGGGAATTCAATCTAATGGATAAATCGATTGAGACTTGAAACACCGCAATCTTGGGTGGCTATACCCTTTAAAAATGGAAATCCAATTTTCGTGATGCTCATGCACAGTATGCAAAGTTCATGATGACTAAAAATATTATATACCAAAACATGTATAAGGAAAATCTCATTTTATTCTATAATTTTCCATGATAGTTATATAACTCTTGTCTTGTATTTCCTTGATTCATCTTTAAATCCATGCAGTTTGCATTCAAAATTGGTCTTCAAATTTATTTTTCACATTGAAAGAAAATGTACACAAGCATTGCTTAAATGCTCATCAAGTACATAACATTTTGAAGATTCAAATTCTATATTCAATTATAAGTAAGCCCTTTTGACCTTGTGCCATGAATCCAGTTCTACACTCTACTGTGCTTGAAATATAATTGTCCTTATTTCCACAATTAAGGAAAATGTATGACAATAGCTTAGAAAATAAAATCCTAGGGAAAAGTAGGTATACCCAAGTCATGTAATCTAAACTAGAATTACTTGTAAATATCCGACACCAATTATTGATTTCAAATGCATGCAAGATATCTTTCTTATCCATGTTTTAGATTTAATGCATGTGTTTATTTATGAGCCCTAATATTGCAACAAGAATGTTGCAGCTCCCGAGGATATCGACTTAAATTAACAACCCAGGGTCTGTACAAACTTAAGAGGTCGACATTGTATGTGTAGTAAACACCTTATTCTTATTAGTCTAACTCCCTTTGATGCAAGTGAAAGAATACAATGAAACAACTTCAAATGAGAAATGATCTAGGTAAGCCCCCAATCCTAAGTCGCAAAAGGTAAATAACAAAGAGAAAATATATTCTACATTTGCTGGAGAGTAAATGATAGAAAGGAAATCTATTCTATTTGAAAAAATGTACAGCCTAATGACAACTAAGAAATCTAATCTATCTTGATGGAAAGGAAATATAACTAAAGAAAAATATATTATATTTTTCAAGAAAATAATGTCCTAGATTACTCTAGCAATAAGGAAATCATACTTTGCATAAAGTAAATTGTGGAAAGGAAATCTAGACTAATTAAAGAAATCAACATTTAAGAAGCAAGCAATGTAAAAGCTAAATGGCAAACTAACCAATCCCAAGGTCAACTAAAGCGGCCTCAGAGCATTCATAGGCTATAAATCTACTTCTACCATGAATTTGGAGTGACTTTGGGTAAGGAAGATCTCAAAAGAAAACAACGACAGGATTGTTACAAGATTGTTGTTTCTCGAGTTAACTTGTCAAATGCCAAAATAAATCAAATGAAAATGAGATGTGGTAATTTTTTTATTAATTAGGATTTCCTAGGACTAAAATCTAAGTGGAATCACTCAAAAATACCATTGTTAGCATGTGCAAAAAATTAGCAGAAAATTACTACTTTAAAACCGAGAAATTCTAGAAGTAGTGAGCTAGTTAACCTACCAAATACCTAAACTCATCAAGTGAAAATGCTATGGGGTAATTTTTTATTATTATTAAGTAGAATGTTTTTAGGACTCAGTACAAGTGGTATTAACTCAAAAAAGCGTCTTTAAAATGCGCTAAAAATAGCATAAAATTAGTATTGTTTTACTACAAGATTGTTGGGAATGACTATCTATCTACTTTATTAACCAAATAAAAGTTCCTACTAGGTATTTGAATCCATTTATTCATACTTATGGTCTTATCATAATTATGGGATTCCTAGGGGTGATTAGGAGTGTGGGTAAAATCATAATGCATTTGGAGGTTTTTTTCGTAGTGTTATAGGATCGAGACATAATGTTACATGATTGCCTTGTTTTGTTACAGGATTGAATCCGTGAGCATTATGAGGGTGGAAAAGGTGATTTGATGGTAGGGAAAGGTAATGTAGGGTAAGTGAAGGTTGAATGAGACCTTTTCCAGCCCTAGTACCCTTCAGGGACCCATCTTACACAAAAACCAATGCACACAGTGGCCTTCAATAACCCAAAGATGTGCTCTTGGTGAACAGTTCTTTGAGGGGGTTGTTGAGGTTGAAGAAAGGAAGATAGTGATGGGATGAGGAGTGTGAAAGAAAAATCCAACCATGTAGATCAACAATAGTACCTACACACCACAACAAGTTACTGTATTTTACCAAACAATTAAATCATGTCAACAACATAAATTGGAGAAAATTGAAATGACAAAAAAATGACGAGTTGAATTTTATTGTAAATATAACTATTGAATTGAAAGAAAACCTATATAGAAATCCACACAAGACAAATATGTAGAAAAAGGACTAATATGTGGTCTAACTACTATAAAGGAAAGTGACCATATCTTTTTGCCTTGCAAACACAACATATCTAACCACACTTCTCACAAGGGAGGTGGTTGATAGTCTTGCACAAGAAATTTTATCATAAATAAGTTCTACTAAAAAAACAGGAAATATTGCTAGGAAAGGAAATGCATGAGTAAAATATATAAGAGAGAGACTATAGCCTCCGGGTTGGGGCCTAACCCAAGAGGACTCAACCCTCTAAAGATGGATCAGGCTAAAAATAAGATGGCTTATCAAAATAGTTCATACATAACAAAATATTAGGCAAATAAGCTTGCTACTCCTAAAAGTTTATTCTCCACAAATTCGAACTTTTTTATTGGGATACTAGGCCCCTTTATTTATACAAAAATACTTGAGGGGAAACCTCCATGAAGATGGGGATTGTTTCCCTCCAATTCCCTAAAATTGTGGATTCGGTTCCCTGATTTATTTCACATGCCAAGGAGGATAGATCCTTTGTAGTCCATCCAAGCTCGAGATCCTCTTTTGGTGGGGAATGCATCCCTAGATTTTCTTGATCAATGAAGCTCCAAAATCTACTCAATGAATTCATAATATTCCATACATTTATTGGTAGGGAACATGTCCCTAGATTCTCTCATTCATAATTTACTCAATATTCTCTTAATATTATGCAACAAAAAATAATATTAGGCATATAATATGCAATTATCTCTAAACCTTCAAAAGAACATATTAAAGCTAAAAAAAACATTATTAAGTGTAGAAGGAGAGTTTTAATATAGCCTTATGTGCCTAAGAAATGTTAGATGGGCCTTAGTTTGTGTCTAATTTGGAGGCCCATAATACCCCACTACTGAAAGGGTTTCTCATCCTCTAAGAAACCTACTCATCTTCTTCCCTCTATTTTTCTTCATTCATCTCCCTGATGGCTTGTTTGACATGTAGTCACCCCTGTTAGATAAAATCCCTTATTTCCATTTCCTTATGTATGATGGGGTCTTCTACTTCCTCCTTTCTCTTATCAGCTGGTCTTCTTGCTATTTCAATGTGTTTTTAAGGCTCTTGAGACCCTGTTGTAGCGGCTACAACCACCCTCCAAAATTTCTGCTTGCAGCCAATTTCAGAGCCTCCCTTGAGAGTTTCACTTGATGACTACACACACTCGGGTTCACTCTGTGAGCTCGTGTGAGTCTTAGCATCCACCTTGCTTGTTCATTTCACCCAAGCTTTTTCATGTTGATGTCAAAGTCATGCTTGCGACTATGTTCTGGTCATGCTCCAATTCTTCGCTTTGTGTGTACTCGTTGTGTTCGCTATGAAAACATCTGTCACACTCACACACGGAATCACATTCACTATCGCATAAGCATCGTCATGGTCGATCAATGATCAATCACAAGTGTCAATCTTGTTCCTCACACCGTTGGTCAGTCATGTTGAGCATGTGTGTCTGGATGGTTTCAGTCGTCTCATTGGCAAGTCATATGGGTGTGTGTTTGTAAGATCACATTTTCATCTTTCACTTGTTCACACACTTAGTCATTTTGTTGAAGTTCTGACAGCCAAACTCCCCTCCAACAATTAGACCATCACCCCGCTATCAACTCGACCAATTGTCACCTAGAACAACGCAAGAGCACCAAGCAAGTCATTTCAAGTTGCGATGATTGCAATAAATTAAATCAACCTTCATGCTAGCCACCTGGAGAGTTGGACCCGGCAGCCACCCCAGGACTGATTCCCCTCAAAAATTGCGTAGAGGCTGTTAACCTTGCCCACTCTGCTTACCCATAAAATTGCACAGTTTTCATGAGCAAGGCCTTCACTACCCAATAGTCTGCTTAGCTTAGAAATTATGTAGAGGTGGTCAGCAGGCTGGCTTCCCAGCATCAACGCATTTTTTCTCGCTAGAAGCTCCCAACAGCAGACTTCCAGTTCCCTCCAAGAATTGCGCAGTTTTTCTGCCAAGCTCTAGTAGTTGACTACCATCTCCCTCTAAAAATGTGCATATTTTTCCTACCCTACCATCCTGCAGTTGAACTATTCCTCCCAAAAATTGCGTAGTTTTGTCCTCTAGTCGAGCCATACCTCGCAGAAAGTCACTGTCGAATCAGATTCTTCATCACCGAGTGACTCTTGCGCAGTTTTCATCAGCAGTGCCCGGAGCCTCCATCCCGCCTCGTAACCTTGCTACCTATTCCGGTCACCTACATCCGAAATGATAATGCATCGTGGTAGACTAGGAGGTTTTTGCATTTGATGTCGTCTCATCATGAGTGAGTGTAGGTACAGGTACACAAACAAACATGGTGCGATGATGAATGGGATGAATGAAGGGAGCACATGCAGAAGGACAGGTTCACCAATGGACGAACAAATGATGCATGCAAAGAGATGTGCTTGCGAATGGATGATCATGCAAATATGTGTTCACAGATGGACGGATGAGAAAACATGCAAGATGTGCTCACGGATGGAACAACGGCAAACATGCACCTTTTGCGAACAAACGAACCTGTCAAGCCTTGCAACATACAAGCAAGGAGCAGCGTGGAAAAGAAACATCAAGCGAACCAATGACCATCGAAGACTCTGTGCACTTTTCCATGTGGAGTTGAAGCTCTGATACACCATGGGGACATCCATCACTCAGCAAAACTGCAAATCGATGTGCACACCAACAACAACACGAATGTACCAGAACTGTCATGTCGAGTCTTGTCATGAGTCATGTCGTCCACATCTCTACCGTGGGCCATACTGTCAATCAATGTAATGTAACGTGGAAGTCCAAGAGACCCACTTGTTGTATGAGGAGTCATATAAAGTCGAAAATTCATGGAATTCAAATAGCCATGAGGATATTCGAACAACCACAAGGGGTCAGTTTTACCCTTGGCTATAAATAACCCCTCATTTGTACTTGCAAAGAGCTTTTCACCTCGGCTCCTCCCACATAGCCTTAAGAGTCTATAATATTTTCTTTGAGGAGTAAGTAGTGGCTCCAATGCCCCGCACGCGGGGTTAGTGATGTATGGTGCAACGATGTGTCTTGGAACTTTTGCTTAATTCAAAAGCCTGCTAATCGGCCAAAACGTTTTCACACATGTATTGTAACTATTGTAAGACTACTCTTTAACACTTGTAATGCATGTTACTTTAACCTATGTTTAACACTTGAACTAATTCACTTGTTGTAATACATATATGTTAATGAAAATGTGTTGTATATGCTGTAACATTGTCTCGCCCGTGTAGACTACTCTCTCGGACATTAGACAAATCTTTCACATAAAACTCGCTATAACAACTGTTGCACCCATGCAGACTAATCCGCTGAGTGTTATACATGTTATCTTCCCTTGTGTGTTGTGATTGTCGCATCCGTGTGGACTGCTCCCCCGGAAGCTATACACGTCCTGTTGTGTTGTGTGTTCCTAACAAAGTTGGGACTTCTCTCAACTGACTTGGGACTCACTCCCATCCTCTCCCTCTATAGTGAAAGAACTATTGACACAAGAGACACTTACACTCACTAGGCACATGAACCTCGATTCTCGAAGAAAAAGCATACCACTCTCTTGTGCTGACAAGCAAGAGTTGAGGCAAATCTTTAAGATAATGGAAACCAGACCATCATACTAGATGGGACTCCTACACCAAATGGTGTGAGGTCTAGTTAGGACTTCATACCGGGTGATCCCCTTAATGTTGGTGAGTCTAGCACCATCAACATTTATCGCGCTAGAAGGAGGGTAGCTAGTTGTATATGGTTAATCATCCCCTCACACTAATCCAACAACCATCTAGTTAAGGTAGTAACTTGCACTCCCTCTCACCTACACGCGACTCTGCAGTTGGTTACTCCTCACCTCCCAGGATTGAACACGAGATTCTGTATCAGCACCTTCACTCCATTTGTCCCATCACTCGCCAGTTCATGAAAGTAGTCAGAATGATCCCAGGCATACATCATCTTCCATACGCATCAAGGAAGCCAAAAACCACTCCTATAGGAGTTGTTGTATCATCAGTGGAAGAAGCAGTCCTTGCCACACTTGAATGTCTAGTAGAAGCTATTGAAGACAAAGAGGAACCTCTAGTCTTTCGACAAGGCAAATGAGACACCCTTGTAATCTTGGGATCAGACTCTGGTATAGGAGGCAGAGAGGAAGGCAGCAGAGGAGGCAAAGGGGAGACGAACCAACAGACTCAGAGCTGAAACATTGGATTCTGAAAGAGAGGAGGACAAATAAGAAGAAGAGATGGCTGACCCAAATCTAGAATGGATGAGTCAAGGACCATTGGCTCTCCTGGTTGTTTTGCACAAGAAGCCGAAGCGAGGGGAGAGAATGAACATCAAGTTCAACCCTAACAGCACAGTCAAGGCAGAAGACCATTTCGATAACTTCTACCTACAGTTGTAGACCCTTGAGGTACGACATGACAACGTAGCTTGTAGATTGTTCCCATGTGCCTTGGATGGTCACCCAACTACATGGTATCACAACCTTCCACCAAAATCCATACAGAACTAGGGTACATTCAAACACATGTTCCTTGAAAGTTTTGATGATGACAAGACCCTAGCTATGTTACTAAAAGAATTGGGAAGCCTGAAGATCGAGGAGAAGGAAAGGGTAAAATACTTCGACCAGAGCTTTACATGCATATTGAACAAGTTTGCATTGGACACTAAACCTCATGACTTTATCGGTGTTGATTACTACTCGTTCGCACTGCCGACCAACATTGTGCAGTTCGTCAAGTGAGCTGTGAAACCAACACTTTTGGAAAACTGTGAAGAGGCTATTGTTGTAATGAAAGGCCTGCACATGATTAGAGTTATCAAGGATGATGAACCAACAAAAGACTCCAAATATATGAGCAACAAGTCCCAAGTGATGGCGAGCAAGAGTAGAGACTAGGAAGCAAATGATATTGAAATCCTCACTCGCCTTGTCAAGAACTTGACAACAGAAGTGTCTGAGTTTAAGAAATGGAAAACGAATACATCTGCAAGAAACCATCAACCTAGACAGAGATAGGGAAGCAACTCATTAGACAACAACTAGTCCGCTAAAAAAAAAATGCACATAGCTCTGTGTTCAATGTCGAACACTCCGCAAACCCCGAGTTTTGTTCATTCCACAAAGAACATCAGCCCAAGAATTTTTTTTTGGACTGTAAGCAAGTCACAAACTCGGTATATAGTCATACATTCAATCTAGAGAGCAGTGTACATGAGCTTCCAGATGACATAGATAATGACATAGAGGTTGCACTTGATGAACCATCAAGATTTGGGCATGTGGTGAATGTGTATTAGTGCTTGCGAACAATGTCAAAGATGGATATCGAGAAGCAGCCCCGAAATAAAACTGACCATTACAATTTAGGAGTAAAGGGGATCCCCCCACACTTGGGAAAATGCAAGAGAAGACGAGACTACTGATGAGGAAGGCTGACCCACCAGCTGCCCCAAATCAAAAAACACTAAACAATTCTGGGAAGATAGCGGTAGACAAGAGTACATCCATGAGCAGCAAGCTACAAAAAACTCTATCGGACAACACGAACATCTGTTCGACCCTGAACACCTCGGTGAGCCTACCACCTTGGGACTACAATATTGTAGATGACATGAAGAAAACTCGGGCAAACATCAGTTTTTTCAAGTTGGCCAAGATCCAGAGTCAGCGAGAAATCCTGCTGTGTGCATTGGGAGAGACAACAACAAATAGCACAACCTCTATTGGCAAGGGAGAAAACACACCTCCCAGATCACTTTCTACTGTGCTCAACATGCTCTGAATGGAAGAAGAAAACTTAGGTTTCCCTCCATTCGTGATATCATTTGAAATTTTCAACTGCAATGTTCACAACTTCTTGGTTGATTATGGTGTGGCAGCCAACGTCATGCTGCTCTCCATTGTGAAAAATATCAATGCACAATGGAGCGAGACATCTGCGTAAATCATACAACTTGATCAAACATCGGTACCAACCATTGGTGAACTACGAGATGTGATCATCCGACTTTCTCATGATGGTTGAGTCCACCAATGCATTAACATAGTAGTTGTGGACATACCGGAAGCATACAGTTTATTACTCAATAGAGACTAGTCCAGCAAGCTGGATGAATATTTTGCTATAGATTGGTCTCACATGTGGCTTCCGTACAAGGGAAAATGAAACCAAATCCTGGTAGTATTTAAGAGGTATATGTAGCATAATGTCACTTCCATTAATGGTGAGAATGAGTCGTTGGCCTTCATAGAACTCATGTTTAGCAACTTCCTCCTTGAAACAACATTGGGGTGTTATCCTGCACGGCCAACTCCAACCCCACTAGACATGCAGTTGGGACTCCTTCCTTGCCCAACTGATGGTAATGAAACTTGTACATTACATTTTACCAATAGTAGCAGCAGTAGTAGCAACATTAGTAGTAGTAGTACTAGCACATCAAGCGGTCCTTGTACAGACAAGTTGTGGACCATGTACTTTGATGGATCTCAGACACATGACGGCTCAGGAGCCAATGTGTCTTGGTTGACCCTTACCACATGAAGCATATGTTTTCAAGTTGCTTGGAGTTCAAGTGCATGAACAATGTTGCTGAGTATGAAGCACTCGTGTTAGGATTACAGAAATCCATCAACCTCAATGTGGTCACACTCGAAGTGGTAGGTAATCCAGAGATAGTGGTACGACGGGTATGTATCACCATTCACTATTTGTCACCGCATCTCAAAAGTTACCAGCAAGAGGTATGGAAACTAATCTCAAACTTCCAAGCATTTAACATCATTCTTGTTCCACATACGCATAATGCAGCTGCTAATGCTCTGGAAAATGCAGCTTCAAGAATGTCACTGATTAGGGATAGATTCACTATTGAAATTTTGTACAAACCATCTATCCCAGATAACATAACTAATTTACGTGTGTTTAATGATGATCATCAGATACTGCATTTCATGGCCAACACTGATGTCTTCAAAGATGCGGCGATAAATGATGACGAGCACGAGTGCTCTCTACAAGCTGAATCTAGTAATAGGAAAGGCCACCATATCACAACATGTGAAAACATTGGAAAAGCTTTATGACTTGCAAGAATGTTTTTAGGGGCCAAGGAAAAAAAATACCTATAATTCCACCATGACGCATGAACTGATAAACCTAGGTACAGAACAAGATCTGAAGTTTGTCAATCTTGGTACATTTTGTGCACAGCAAGAGCGGCAAGCCTTTGTGTGCTTGTCTGCGTGGACGTATGATGATCTAAAAACTTATGACATGCGGATCATCCAACATATCATCCCGATCAAATAAGGGGTCAAGCCATATCAGTAGAAGTTTAGGAAAGTACATCCCTCACTCGAACCCCTCATACAAAAATAGTTGATTAAGTTGTTGGATGTTTGGATTACTTACAAAGTTCGTCACCATAAATGGGTTTCTAGTTTAAGTTATGTATGTAAGAAATCTGGGGAAATTTGCTTATGCATTGATTTCAGAAACTTGAACCATTACCGGAATAAAAACAACTACCCTATGCCATCATCAGAGCCTATGTTGCATGCAGTATCTGAAGCAATAGTGTCGTCTTCACCTAAAGGTCTTTCGGGATACCACCATGTTCGAGTAGTGGAACCTGATAGTTTTATATTGATCCACGAGAAGCTTGGCCCACACATGTACCATCTGTAATCACTTGATGGGAGGATTGAAAACATTCCTGTCAATGGCCAAGATCTCAAGCATTACTTCCAGTAGGCAGGGCCGCGCCCCGTGCCATGTACATATTCTGCTTACTGTTTGTTGTTTCATTTTGTTTGCCTTGCTTACTATCTTTGTTTTTATTTGTTTTGCTTCGCTTGCTATTTTTGTTTACGTTTTTTTTTGTTTTGTTTGTTTGATACCTTACTATATTTGTTTCTGTAAATAAGTGCTGCTAACTACTACATTCTGGCTTTTGAATAGAGTATGTGGCTAAGATTTGAAGAGACTCGTGACAATGAAACACTTGGCTAGTCTTATTTCCATCTTCTTTGCGCTTGGTTACAACTTTCGACCGATGAAGTCTTGACGGAAAATACGAGTCATCTGCAAGGGAAGTTTTGGCCCAATTATGAACCTGTTTCCACACTGGGAAGCCTCATGCATGTAATCAGCCTTCTGCTATGTGTGTCCAAGCTCATCCAACTAGTAGAACTAGAGAAGGGGAAAATATAAACGGGCAAACCGATGTCAAAGGTCTTACATGCTTCTCTGAAGGAACAACCGCTTCTGCTCTTAATAAGTCAATATCCTTCTTCCGCTCCAAAAACAAATAAGTGCCTATGCACAGTCCTCTTGAAAAAATACAAAGGCGGAAGAAGAGAAAGGATTCCTACGCAAAGAGGTGAATCATGCAACTCCACCGAGTTACTGACCAAGCTCCCTGGCAGTGGAGCAATGTGTGTGTTCCTGCATGACTCCATCGGGGTACTGTCTAGGCCTGCTGGTAGTGGAGGAACACTAAAGATGAAAACTTATACTCTGAAAATCTTCCACTCGCTAGCTAATTTACCCTTCCCAATTTCGAAACGCTATGATCACACTGATACTTTTGATTGTGTTTGATTGAGTTGGAAAAAAGTGAACCATGTATGTCCATGGGGTAAGTGGGGAAGCCGAAGTAACCCATACAACGATTCAATACTCCCTGAAATACCAAGGTCCTATGCTATCAATGAGCCAAAACAGAGAAGATAGAGTTCTACCAGTGTGTCGCCAAGTGTTATAGCGACTATAACCACCCTCGAAAATTTTGGCTTGCACCCACTTCCAGAGCCTCCCTTGAGAGTTTCTCTTGATGAATGCACACACTTGAGTTCACTCCGTGAGCTCATGTGAGTCTTTGCATCCACCTTGCTTGTTCATTTCACCCAAGCTTTTGCATGTTGATGTCAAATTCATGCTTGCAACCATGTTCTAGTCATGCTCCAAGTCTTCGCTTTGTGTGTACTCGTTGTGTTCACTATGAAAACATCTGTCGCACTCACACACAGAGTCACATTCACTGTCATTCAAGCATCATTACAGTCAATCAATTATCAATCACAAGTGTCGTGCTTGTTGCTCACACCGTCGGTTAATCATGTTGAGCATGTGTGTGTGGATAGTTTGAGTCATCTCATCGTCAAGTCATGTGGGTGTGTGTTTGTAAGATCACATTTGCATCTTTCACTCGTTCACACACTTAGTCATTTTGTTGAAGTTCTGACAACTGGACTCCCCTCCAACAGATAGACCATCACCCCATTATTGACTCGATCGACTATCACCCAGAACAATGCAGAACCACCAAGAAAGTCATTTCAAGTTATGTTTCCTGCAAGCAATTTAATCAACCTTCATGCTGGCCACTCGGAGAGTTGGACCCAGCAGCCACCCCGGGGCTGACTCCCCTCAAAAATTGCGTAGAGGCTGCTGACCTTGCCCGCTTTGCTCACCCAGAAAATTGTGTAGTTTTCATGAGCAAGCCCTCCGCTGTGCAATAGTTTGCTTAGCTCAGAAATTGCACAGAGGTGATCAGCAGGCCGACCTCCCAACATAAATGTAGTTTTTCTTACTAGCAGCTCCCAACAACAGAATGCCACTTCCCTCTAGGAATTATGCAGTTTTTGTTGCCAAACTCCAGTAGCTAAATGCCAACTCCCTCCAGAAAATGTGCAGATTTTTCGTGCCATGCCTTCCCGCAGCCCAGACCGTTCCTCCCAAAAATTGTGCAATTTTGTCCTCTATTTGAGCTAGACCTCGCGGACAGTAACTGTCGACTCGGATTATCCATCTTCATTACCTAGTGACTCTTGCGCAATTTTCAACAGCAGTGCCCAAAGCCTCCCTTTCGCCTCGCAACCTTGTTACCTTTGCTAGTCACTTGCATCCAAAATGATCATGCATCATGGTAGACTAGGAGGTTTTTGGATTTAATGTCATCTCATCATGAGTGACTGCAGGTAAAGGTACACAAACAAACATAGCACAATGATGAATGGGATGAATGAAGGGAGTGTATGCAGAAGGACAGGTTCACCAAAGTACGAACAAATGATGGATGCGAAGAGATGTTTTCGCAAACGAATGATCATGCAAAGATGTGTTCGCAGATGGACGGATGAGAAAACATGCAAGATGTGCTCACGGATGGACCAATAGATGAACATCCACCTTTTGTGAATAGACAAACTTGTCAAGCCTTCCAACATACAAGCAAGGAACAACATGCAAAAGAAACATCAAGCGAACCAATGAGCATCGCAGATTGCACACATTTTTCCATGTAGAGGTGAAGATGTGATACACCATGGGGACATCTATCACTCAGCAGCATTGCAACTTGATGTGCACACCAGCAACAACATGAATGTACCAAAATTATCGTGTCGAGTCTTTTCATGAGTCATGTCGTCCACATCTCTATCGTGGGCCATACTATCAATCAATGTAATGTAACGTGGAATTCCAAGAGACCCACTTATTGTATGAAGAGTCATGTAAAGTCGAAAAGTCATGGAAGTCAAACAGTCGTGAGGGTAGTCGAATAGCCACAAGGGGTCAATTTTACCCTTGGCTATAAATACCGCCTCATTTGCACATGCAAAGGAATTTTCACCTCAAATCATCCCACATAGCCTTAAGAGTTTGTAATCTTTTCTTTGAGGAGTAAGTCTTGGCTCCAATGCCCCATACGTGGGGTTAGTGATGTATGGTGTAATGATGTATCTTGGAACTTTCGCTTAATTCAAAAGCCTACTAATAGAACAACACATTTTCACACATTTATTGTAATTGTTGTAAGACTACTCTTTGACACTTGTAATGCATGTTGTTTTAACTTGTGTTTAACACTTGAATTAATTCACCTGTTGTAATACATATATGTTCATGAAAATGTTTTGTATATGTTGTAATGTTGTATCGCTTGTGTAGACTACTCTCCCAAACATCATACATACATTTCATATAAAAATCGCTATAACAACCATTGTACTCACATGGACTAATCCGCTGAGTGTTATACGTGTTATCTTCCCTTATGTGTTGTGACTGTCGCATCCGTGTAGACTGTTCCACCGAAAGTTGTGCACATCCTATTGTGTTGTGTGTTCCTAGTAGAGTTGGGACCTCTACCAACTGACTTGCGACTCACTCCCATCCTCTCCCTCTACGGTGAAAGAACTGTTGACACAAGAGACACTTACACTCACCAAGCACGCAAACCTCATTTCTAGTAGACAAAGCAGACCACTCTCTTGTGCTGACAAGCAAGAGTTGAGGCAAATCTGTAAAATAATGGCAATTGGGCCATCATATAGAATGGGACTCCCACACCAAACCATGTGAGGTCTAGTTGGGACTTCATACCAGGGTGATTCCATGAATGTTGGTGGTTGCAACACCGTAAACGGACTCTATCTATGTTTCTGACAACTTGAACCTTTAATGAAGTTCAACTAACTCTATTTCATATATTCTTTTTCTTTTTTCTTTGCATGTACCTTTGTCTTTTCTTACATTTCTTCCTTAGTTTTTGTGAGCTTGGCAAGGCCAGTTACACTCTTCTACAACCTGCTACTTCCTTTTCCCATATTCAACCCACTTTTATAACCCTTAGATCACTCTTAGATGCAATCTTGTAGCAATATAGGGCATCTTGTAGCAATCATGTAACATCCTATAACACTTCACGAAATTCATCAAAACTTAGCCATAATTGCCTCTTAAGCTTATTTTTTGCTTTTCATCACTTTACAATGTCCCTTAAGCCTTGGAAACCAAATTAAAGAGACCAGAGACCCTTCAAACATCATCCTTTCACGACTGTAGTATGGTTTCCTATGATAACAAGGAATCTATAGTAGAGGAAGATGCATATTTTTTTCCAAGGAGAGGAAATGATAGGAATGTTAACCAATTATATCATGCCAATTTTCACCATTTTTCACACTAACAACAATTGTCCTACCCAATTGTTGTACTGTTTGAATTCAGACTATATAATGGAAATTTTTTCCCTTTGATATATTTTGAACACTCTTGTCAAATGTAAGTGGGAAATTTTTTTGACTTAAATTTCCCTTTAATACTCCACTGGTTTTCATGTCATTTGAGGCTTTGGTGGCTATTTTGGGAAAAAAGTTGTCTTCCTATAACAATCTATTTGTTTCCTGTAGTAGCCTATAACTTTCCTATAGCAGTGCATGTAGAATCCTATAGCATCTAGTTTTCATGGCAAGAGGTGGTGGGTCCACCATTTTATTCTTATTTTTACATATTTTTTAAATATTATTCTCTCTCTCTCTCTCTCTCTCTCTCTCTCTCTCTCTCTCTCTATTTTTAAAGAACATTGAATGAAAAACTTTGAGTTAAGTAAGCTGGTCCCACCTATATTTTTCTTTTTTTCTTTTTTTCCTTAACGACATTGCATGCAAGATGAATTTGGAGTGCTTTGAGTTAACTAAGCTGCCCCCCTCCTTTTTTTTTCTACTCCATGATAGCATCCCATTTTATTAAGTGTTTTTCCACTTTTGTTTCATTTATCCCCCACACGTGTGGTTGTCCTTTGGAGAAAAGTTAAGTGACTTGCTACATAAGACTAAGGCTTCCTTCTATTAAATGTGGATTATAAATACTTTTCCTTCTCACACTTTTAATGCTTTCTCAAGCTAGAATAGGTTCTAAGGGTGAGGTTAGAGAGTTGCATACCTATGCCTTACCATGAGTGAATTTTTCTTGTTCTTTTTTGTGCAGGATATTGTTGTAGACATGGAGGTTATCTTTGATAATCTTGAAGCTTCATGTGATAATCTGCTAGAGGTTCTAATAATGATAACCTTGTTTTTGGAGGTATTTTAGGTTTGTTGTTGTTGTTGTTGTTGTTTCTTCATATCTCTGGTTCATATGACCAAAATACTATTGTTGAGTCCTGGAGTTGATAATTTGGTGTTTTCATGTATTTCCTGAACATAGGTAATGACTGTATTTCTTGCTTCTTGAGGTGCCATCTTCCCATGCTTGTTACTCCATGCATTGGCTCTGCTTTAAAAAAAAAAAAATTGTGTATTTTTTCTTGGAATGTGCTTGTCTGATCAAAGCTTGTCAACATAGGTTCTGCAAGAAGTGGATCAAATTTTATTGTTGAAGGTGAACAACGATCTTGTAGAATATTTGCAAAATTCTTATACGTTTCAAAGATCTAGGAAATGAGTCTTCCATGCCTTCATGATGGTTAATTCTTCATTCTGGTGCTTCTAGGTCCTCCCAACTGTGGTCCTATAGGGTTTATCTAGAGTGCTACAAGATTGTGTGTTTTCCTATAGCATTCACACATACCTTTCTAATATCACATTATCCTTCAAATAAAGCATCCAAAATCACTAATAATGCATGATCAATCTAAGGACAAGGATTAGAAGCATTTGCTATGGTGGAAATGATGGAAGAAGGGGTGAAAATGGGTATTTTATATGGATAGAGGTGGATATTGGGGTGGATGAGAGGAAAAATGGTGTGGGGTATGGATGATGAGGGTGTGCTGGACCCCTAATTTTGTTCCTCTATGAAAAGCATAATATATGAATCCTTTTTTCTATGTCGATCACAATCCTGTAGCAAATCAAGATCAATCATGTAACGGTTTTGGAATAATCTTGTAGCATATTTGTTTAACCCATATCTCTCAAAATATATATTGGATTCAATTGAAATTTTTTTGAGCATGTTTCCATCATCCTTATGCATCTCTCCATAAAAAATCTTGGGCACCAAATGCACGAATCTTGAGAAAAATTGAAAATGGTTGTAGGTGATGGTGTAAAATTTCTTGAAATGTGTGCACTGGAATTTGCTGAAATTTTTTAAGCATGTTATCGTAATCCTTATACATATCCCCATGAAATAGATCAGAAGAAAGATGCACGATCTTTTAGATATGGTCAAAACAATTTATGCCTTCCGTATTTTGGTATTCATGTAGCAACATAGAAATTTCCTATAACACTTCAAGACAGTCAGGAAAATGAATGGGAGAGGCTTAGGAATGATGGGTGGATGTTGGAAATGGATGAGGGCTATGTATTGACATGGTCTTGGTCTTTTTGGAGCATCTGGGCAAAGGAGGTGAAAGCTTAAGCTTTGCTCCCCTTGACTAGATGTTTGCTCTACAACAACCCCCCATTTCATATCATTATTATTATTCTCAAAACTATAATGATAAATGGGTCCCTTTTGATTTTAATTGGTATCAATTTAGTGTTACTCAAAAAGGTCCGAAAACAAAATAAAAACATTACAAAACCTTTTTAATAAACCAATTAAAGGTCTTATATATATAAATGATTAATCTTTTATCATTGCGATAAAGCGATCGCAAGATCGCATATCGCAATGACAAAGGAGGCATAACATAAAGACCCATTGGTTTTCTCTGATGCAACAACTCGCAATAGGCTATCGGATATTGGCAATAATAAGTTGGCATAATAAAATTCCTTTCGCTCCGATGCGATGCAATATCGCTATCGGCGATCGTGGATTTACCATGCATGCTTTTCAAAGTGCCTAGTTAATACTCCCGATGCGATGCGATATCACTATCAGCGATCGGGGATTCCAAATGGAACCAATGTAACGATTTAATATTTCCCCGACGCCCGATTGCGATAAAGCCAAAAGCGCGAATTTCAAAGAAATCTTAAAGCGGGGTTATTATGATTAATTCGTATTAAAAGCCTTATCTTCCAAATAGTCATTCATCTGTGCTCAACAGCCAAAACATCCAAGGCACGCTTAAACAAATCATTCGGCCAATAATTGATATGATGGGAATTTAAAGGATTGACAGGTTTTAACGACCATTTAATGAAACAGTAAGCCTAAAAATATTTTCACAGATTGTATCCATGGCCACTTTAAGTTAATAATTCATCATGCATTGATCAATATATCTCGCTCATATTTGGTTTGCACTATCAATTTTCTGTATTACGTTCATTTTCACTCCTGTGCAAAACTCTTCCAAAGTAACGAATTCAAGCAGAATGGGGAAGAAGTCTAAGAAAACTACAATCGCTTCCGCTTCGCTGGCCACAGGACAACTCATCGTTGATCCAGGAACTAAAAATAAAGGATTGATATCGGATACTACATGTCTAGGACTCAGCAAAACTACTTGGCAAAGTACCTATAATTTGATTGAAAATGAAGAACCAGAGATGACAACAGTACGAGCCTCAGCAGATAACACTCGAAAATCTGATGCTACTCTAAAGGACTTAGCCGACTCTTTCCTTCATCGAATAGCAGCTCGGGAACAAATTCTCCCATATACAGATGTAGTGAGATGGGCAATTGAGGAAATCCCAATCACAGATAGAACCTTTAGCACCAAAGATGGGAGAATCTTCGGTTCATTTCAATCTGATGATTTGAGGCAAATCTATCATTTGCCTGTGCCAGAGAAGAAGTACAACTTGGCATTTTTGGAGAAATTCCGAGATGAGAACGAAACTGAATCCGAACCCATTTGGGAATGGAGGCAAAATCTAGCAAAACACAAGCATGAATCTTCGGGTAAGTACTCGGTTGAATCTCTATGCTCTCCTTATTGTTATGCTGGGATAATGATGTGTAGGTTGTGGGGGTTGCATGATTCCGCTAATTTCACTATAGAAATGGTTCCCTTGATGGAAGCGGCATGTAATGGTGAAATAATGGATAGGGAAACTATACTGTCTGATAAGCTAGCAACCGCAGTTCTTGATTTTAGAAGCAAATCCCGCGTCACTGAAAGGCTTATTCCCCCATTCTACTACAGAGCTTATATACTAGACATCCTGTGTTTTAAATCTGAATTTCCTGTGCTCGAATGGAGGTGGACTTCGCAAGACCCCACGCCCATTCACATATACCATCAGAAGTTATGGAAAACTTACTACAAGAACCATTTATACCAAATCTGCAACGACTTTATGTTACCCATTCATTATTCTATCTTTAATAAACCTGCCCCTAAGATTTCCTACCAAGCAGGGATTGATTTGACATCAATAGGAAGTTGGTTCGGAGAGGAAAAATTTACTTATATAAGAATTTTCGGCAGTCAAGGCAAACCTCACGTTCTTCCTTTGTACATACCTGATAAACTGCTGGCTAGGGAGATAGCCTATCAGATTATCTCTGAAGGAGTTACAAAAACTCTAAAGAAAAATAAGAAGCAGGTTTGGCCCTCTTTTCCCTTGAGATGTGGTATCTACACTTTACATGATTTCAAACATGCAGAGAAAGAATCTGAAAAAATAAAGTCATTAACTCTAGCAACTCTCCCTAGTAGGCAATTTGATCCACGCAAAGTTGCCTATAATGCACCTGAACAGGCCAAATTGACCAATTTTGAACATAAATAAGATAAGTTTGATGATCTGTTCTCATCAGCCGAGTCAATGTTCCAAGTTAAATTGCTCGCTAGAATGGAATACAAAGATGACGGATTAGTTGAATTCAACAGACTTAGAGAATAGAGGTTGCAAACTCTGTTTCTAGATATGTTAGCAACAACCCCAACAATAGAATCAAGTGAGCCTGAACAACGACTTACTAAGGAACCTCCTGTTACATCAAAGGAACAGGAAGAAGTGCATATGAAAAGACAAGAGGAAACCCAGACGAAAGAGCAGGAACAGAGCAATTCAACTCAATTATCAGTAATCTTGAGTGCTCTAAAGATGCTGAGACATCAAAAGAGGCTGATACACAGGAGACAACTTCAAAACAGGTTCTAGGTGAAACAAACGTCCTACCCAGTTCGAAAGAAGTAGAGATAATCCCAAAGGATCCTTCCAATCCGGTTATTTTTCAAATAGAAGAAATTCCTCCCTTAGATGTCTTCTATAGCCCAAGACACAAAGCTGTGGTAAAACGACAGAGGAAGAGGAGAAGGACTGATCAACCTTCCCTATTCCCAAAACAAACAGTGACAGGCAATGTGCTTTGGAAAGAGGAATTTGACCCCTCTAATGATCTAACAAAACTATCACAATATGCTGGAGCCTACTTGGCAGTAACAATAGACAAGGCATCAGAGGTAAGCATTTTATTGAAAACAAAAGACCAGGAAATCTTTTCACTGCAAGCGCAACTATCAGAAGCACAACAAAAGGCGGAGCAGACAGAATGGCAATTGGTAGTACAACAACAAATAAATAATCAATTGACTAAACAATTGCAGGAAGAGAAACAAAGGATTGATGACAACGGAGTTCAAAAGCAGAAAGAGCTGTCTGAGGCATTGGCACAACTAGAATCAGTGAATGAACAAATGCTGAAGTCAAAAGATGAGCAGATTGCTCAACTATCAGCCCAGCTAGAGAAAACAAAGAAACTTCCACAGATAGATGAATTCATAGTAGAGGCATTACAGATAAACAAGGCATTGATAACTCAGATAAAGCTTTTATGTCAACAAATCACCCAGGCAGAACCATTATGCGATTTAATGACATCAATAAGTGAGAAATCAGAAAAAGATAGAATAGACTTGGATCAAGCCGATGAGACATTAACCAATTTTCTTGAATGGCAAGATACCGATCAGGGACAGGAGGCTAATTTAGCAAAGATTTTAGAATCGCATAAAGAGATATTATTTACAGAATGGCAGTCCCAGTTAATGAAAGTAGAGAGAGAAATTTCAAGATGCAAATCAACCACTAGTAATTTGGTTGAATTGGTTAATAATACTCTTTACTTGTCTAACATGATCTCTCAATGTACTCCAGGTAAATTGACAGCAGCTAAAACATTGGAGCAATCATGTTATCCGGAACTAGAGAAAAATGGAAGATTAATCGCAGGAATTAACAGTTTGACATGGGACACCTATTGGTTCTTTTTAGTCAAATCACACAGCTAGACAGTCGCCCTCAAATGCCTTACAGATGCAATCGGGTATATCATTCCCGATATTTAAGATGCCACCTATGCCGCCCAACTCAATTCTCGCCTCAACAGACCACCCGAAGTGGAGCCAATGCTTGCGATATGTCAACTTAGGTTTAAAGGCAAACAGCCTAAATGATGATTCATGCCACCGACTGCTAGATTGTTGTGAAGGAGATATTCAAAATCAATTGATACCAATTAAGTAGGATTTCAGTTTCATAGGTAGTTAGCTTAATTTAGTATTTATAGACCCTTTCATGTATTTAGAAAGGGTCGTAAAGTTTTGTATATGACTTAAAACCTGAAGTTGCACTATTGTACTTCAGGGATATTCTTTTATAAAACTGGACCAATCATTCTGATTTTGACAAAGAAGCTTTTATGCGAATGTGCACTACTATTTTGTTTTGAAGTATTTCGCCGTTGGGCAGTATGAATTGGGAGGATAAGCAGCTCATATGGTACTTTTATCTATGTCTGAATTCATTCCTTTTTATATGAATTTTCATTTTAGATCTCTCTTGCTATTATCGGAATATATATGTGTTTTAAACAACATTCTTTTATTCCCTTCCACTTTGGATCGGTTTACAGTGTGCTTTCTTCTAATCATGTATGTATCGATGATATAAATGATAAGTGTAGCAATATTGTGTTAATCACTTTGTTTAACTATTTAAATAAAGTAATCTTTGAATGAATAAATATCTATGTTTATTGATAGAGTCATCTATATGCCTGTCAATAGACAAATATCATCAAACGCTACATTTCCAAAGAATAATGGTTCCCGGGATTAGCAGTAGTTCTTTTATTTTTGCTGATAGATTAATTTATTTTCCTATCATTAGATTAGATAACCAATCGTTCATCCACCCCTTTTATTCATTATTGGGAAACTGGTCCCATTATATCCAGTCGAAGCCACCATCCCAAACGGAAAAGGAGTTGTATTAAGGTCCGGACCGGGTGGTTAACCCCCAATGTTGATACAACGATTTTCGGGGCATCAACATTTTTGGTGCTAGAATGAGGGCATCCACTATGAATGGTGAGTAAGTCAAAACCTATAGACCATTCACAAAGTAAATCACCCTCCGCCTCTCCTCGGACCTCTCGTTTGCACTCTGAAATATCAGTATCCAGACGAGAAGAGGAAGGATCAACTACTACTACTCAACCTCATTATACTTCAGAAAGTTTAAGCCCAGAGTCCCCTGAAGTTCAGTCTATCATCCAGAAACTTCAAGGCTTCTCGATTTCACCTCCTAGATCTGAAGTATCACAAGGCAGTCAGACTTCGCAATTATGCTTACCTCATCATCTTACCATACTTCAAAGAGAAAAACTCGGCATTGAACCACCTGAGTTGCCTTTACCCCAAAGGAAAAGGATTAAAAAGAAAACTGAAGGTTCTGGTAGTGAAACCTTTCCTCCATCATCTTCCATCTCGTCATCACCAGTGCGAAGTCAAACACCCACTTCACCATTACATATTATTGTTCACCAAGGGACTTCACCTCCAACATCACAATCCTTTCAGTCTTCATTTCCACCTCCTCCCCAATCACCTGGAACACCAATGGCAATTGTTGGTACTCCAAAAATGGCTCAAACACCATGGAGAAGTCCTAGTGCAGTCACTATGCCTGCACCTTTACATCCGTCACCCGATTATCCTGAGAAATGGTTACCAAAGTTCAATCCAGATGCTGGAACATTAGCTGAGGAACACATAAATAATTTCATGTTGTCAGTTAATTTGAAGGGAGTAACAGAAGAAGATGTTGTAGTTAGATTGTTCCCCTACACATTACAAGGATCAGCAGAGTCTTGGTATTTTTCCTTGCCCTATGGATCCATCACTAGTTGGAATGTCTTTCAGGAACAGTTTCTTACCAAATACGGCAATGATAGATCCTTGGAAACACTCATCAATGACCTTTTCAATCTAAGGATCGAGTCAAGAGAACCAATTAAGGAGTTTAACTCCTGATTTAACAAACTCTTGAACAAAATCCCTACTGATGATAAGCTAAGTGAACAAATTAGAAGCGAATGGTACATTACAACCTTACCCTCAAATATAGCCATTTTTGTAGATAGGGCTAAAAAACCTACATTGGCTGAAAACATGAAAGAAGCCCTCGCTGTTGAAAAATGTGTAATCGCTTTGGAAAAGAAAGCTTCTCTAGAGGAATGGAAATCCAAAAAAGTGTCTTTCAAGGATGATTCAAAGAAGAAAATCACCAAAGATCCATACGATATGGAGGGCCTTAAAAAATTCCTCAAAACCATGTCAAATGAAATGGTTGAGATTAAGAAGCAAGTAGCAGAGTCCTCAACAAAGAAACCTTACAGGAATTTTAAGAAGCCTGAGTCCAAGCCTCCAAATGTTATATCCCATGCAGATTCAGATCCTGAGGAAGAAGAAGAAGAAGAAACAATTACACCGTCCGATGAATTAGAAGAAGAGGAAGTCATTGAATGCCATGGAATGTGGGACTTTATACTGCCTAACTCCGATACTAAAGCTGAACAAGAAGCCTTTCCCATGATTACCAGGAGCAAAAGTAATCCTGAACCTGTCCAGGCCACTTCAAAGAAAAGGAATGCAGGTACCAATACTACAAAGGAAAAGGTACCCACAAGGAAGCCAGCTGCAACAGTATCTCAAAATCAACCGTCATGCTCCAATATACCTACATCATCTAAGACGTTGGTAGTATCCGATTCAATGGACTATAATATTGTTGATGATATGAAAAATACTAAGGCAAACATCACCATGTTTGAACTTAGTAAATTAAAAAATCAACAAAAATTTCTTCTCAAAGAACTTAATGCAGTTCCTTCTTCGCCTGTTCCTAGTACTAAAGCCGCAAGTGATTCAGGACAACCACCTTCTGGTAGAGTTGAGGCAACTGATACAATTCTAATTGGAGATAGATCAAATTCCCATACCCCTCCTTTCCTCTTAACGCATGAAATCTACATAACTGCTTGATTGACTCTGGGGCATCATCCAATATAATGTCAGCTTCAGTTTGTTCTAAACTGAACATAGAACCTCAGAAGTCCTCAATTCACATTGTGCAGTTAGATAGAACTAAAGTCCAGGTTTTAGGGGAAATAAACTATGTTACAATCAGGTTATCGACTGATCCACGAGTGGTTCAGAGAATTGATATCTTAATCGCCGATATACCTGAGTTCTATGGTTTAATCCTGAGCAGAGATTGGTCTAAAAAACTCCACGGGTATATTTCTACCGATTGGTCTCATATGTGGCTGCCCTATAAAGGAAAGCCAAACCAAATAAAAATCAATCGGGAGAAACACATGACTCATACTATTACAGAGTTCGAACAAGAGAATCAACCAGATGCATTTAACAAAAACATTTTGGGAAACTATTCTTCTGAATCATTCTTTGGCAATTATATTGCCCAGCCATCTCCTTT